>MJUU01063993.1:0-23612 GCA_002080025.1 Modiolus philippinarum
AGTGTTTACTGACACCCCGGTAGTCCATTCCAGTGTTTACTGACACCCTAGTAGTCCATTCCAGTGTTTACTGACACCCGGTAGTCCATTCCAGTGTTTACTGACACCCCAGTAGTCCATTCCAGTGTTTACTGACACCCCGGTAGTCCATTCCAGTGTTTACTGACACCCCGGTAGTCCATTCCAGTGTTAACTGACACCCCGGTAGTCCATTCCAGTGTTTACTGACAACCCAGTAGTCTATTCCAGTGTTTACTGACACCCCGGTAGTCCATTCCAGTGTTTACTGACACCCCTGTAGTCCATTCCAGTGTTTACTGACACCCCAGTAGTCCATTCCAGTGTTTACTGACACCCCGGTAGTCCATTCCAGTGTTTACTGACACCCCAGTAGTCCATTCCAGTGTTTACTGACATGTGCAACATGTGACAATGCTTTGTAATGGGCTGTGGCTGCTTTCTTTGTTTATTACATATTTTGGTTGATAGGATTGGTTTTTGAATTGAGCCAATTTATAGTGAAATCTTATGGATATGAAAACTGTTAACCGGGAAATTCTCTTGGCCGTTTTATTTTCGGGATTTTCATGTTTGGAAGCTCCAAAATAAAACAGTGTAAATTTACTTGTCTCTTATTGAATTTAATGGTCAACAATTTGGCAGCACGAATTCAAAATTGTGTGAACTAAAATCCTGTCAGTTTACTGCGAAAAAAAGAGGAGGCATATTTTCTTGTGTGTAGTATAAGTGTCTATCTAGAAGTGAGATGCTGTAGAAGTATGAAGACTTCAATCATTTTCAGATAATTGTTAATCATTGCAGAATTTTAATGACTGTGCAGAAATATTCCTGGAGCACTAAATTTGGTTTATTTCAAGGGTAAAAATTATGAACGAAACTAAATCCCCACGAATTTAATTCAAGCAATAATAGTAACCGTGTGTGTTATATGAATTCAACAGAAATTTGTCCCCATAAAATATTCTTAAAAATAAAGGTTTCTCAGTGGTATTATTCTGCCATTTTTGTGTAATACTTGTTATACCCCCACTTGCAGGTGTGTGGTATATTGGAATACCTTTGTCTGTCTGTCCGTCAGTTTCATCTGTCCAAAGCTTGTCACACTTTTCTCAGCTACTGCTTGGCTGATTTATTTCAAATTTGGTATTTGACTTTATTTGTAGGGGGAATGTATCATCTCCCGCGTTGGTCACCTTATGATATCAACTTCCTGTTTTGCGGGACTTAGCCATTTTCCCCTTTAGGGCTGTTCCAGAAAAGTTGATTTGGGACCCTTTGAAGGCACTTCATATAAATTTCTGTGGGTGGTTGTGTTTTCTTCATCCTTTAACATTGAACATATGGGAAAGAATTCTATGGGTGGTGGGGGTCAATAAAAAGTGCCTTCAAACCCCCCATGTCAATTTTTCTGGAACAGCCCTTATTGAACATAGAGAAAATTTTCATCATACTTTTCTCAGCTACTGCTGGGCCAATTTATTTCAAATGTGGTATTTGTCTTTATATATAGGGGAAATGCGTTGTCTCCCATTTTGGTCACCTTATGATATCAACTTCCTGTTTGGCGGGACTTAGCCATTTTCCCCATTATTGAACATAGTGAACATTTTTGTGGCTCTTTTCTCAGCTACTGCGGGGCGGATTTATTTCAAATTTGGTATTTGACTTTAAATATAGGGGAATATTATATGTCGTCTCCTATTTTGGTCACCTTATATCAACTTCCTGTTTGGCGGGACTTAGCCATTTTTCCCTTTATTGAACATAGTGTAAATTTTCATCGCACATTTCTCTGATAGTGCTGGGCCGAATTATTTCAAATTTTATATTTGACTTTATATATAGGGGGAATGCATCATCTCCCATTTTGGTTACCTTATGATATTAACTTCCTATTTGGCAGGAGTTAGCAATTTTTCCCTTTATTGAACATAGTGAAAATTTTCGTTTCACTTTTCTCAGCTACTGCTGGGCCGATTTATTTCAAATTTTGTATTTGACTTTATATTTAGGGGGAATGCATGGTCTCCCATTTTGGTCACCTTATGATATTAACTTCCTTTTTGGCTGGACTTGGCAATTTTTCCTTTTTAGCTCACCTGGCCTAAAAGGCCACGTGAGCTATTGCCATCACTATGCGTCCGTCGTCTGTCTGTCCGTCAACAATTTCAAACATCTTCTCCTCTGAAACCGCTAAGCCAAATTAAACCAAACTTGGCCTGAATCATCATCAGGGTATGGCTTCTCAAACTGATGTTCAGTTTGTCCCTCTGTCGAACAACATTGCCGCCATTGCTAAAAATAGAATATAGGGGTAAATTGCAGTTTTTGGCTAATAACTCGAAAACCCTTACAAATATCTAAAATCTGACTGTGGTATAAATGATCAGCATGATGAGATCTACCCACTGTGCAATTTTGAAGAAAATCTGAAAACCCATCTCGGAGTTACAGCCCTTTTTCCGTTAAATTTTCAAAATTTTTGCATTTTTATTTCAAAAAGCGTAACAGATAGAGGTCAACTTTTTATTGCAAAAAATGTTCAGCATATCAAGATCTACCTACCCTGAAATTTTGAAGAAAATCCATAAACCCTTGTAGGAGTTATTGCCCTTTTTTCACCGAATTTGAAAATTTTCATATTTTTCATCTCTTATTTCCAAATCTATAGAAGATGAAGGCTAAGTGTAAATTGATTAAATGTTTGCCATGCTGTGGCGACTTCAAAACTGATGTTGAAAATTGTTCCTTGACCGCCATTTTTAAAATGGCCACCGAAAAAGGCGAGAAAATTCAACATTGTCCGATTTCAATAACATTTGGTTTCCAAATAGGTCTTGATGTCGCAAATTCAAAACTGACATTGAAAATTGTTTGTTGACCACCATTTTTAAAATGGCTGCCAAAAAGGCAGGAAATTCAACCTTGTCCTATTTCAATGAAATTTGATTTCCAAATAGATATTGATGTTGTGACTTCAAAACTGATGTTGAAAATTGTTTGTTGACTGCCATTTACAAAATGACGTCTCGACTTCAAAACTGGTGTCGAAAGTGGTCCTTAGCCAGAACGTTTTTTGTCAAAAAAGCCCAACAAAGAAATATAATAAAACATGATCAGACTTTAAAAACAGTTCAAGATATTGGAGGTGTTTGAGCTACGAAAGTTTGAGAAACTGAAGATCAACTGTATAACTTACAATGTTACCTTGATTGTGGCAACTGAATCCCAGGTGATCGATACAGGCTCCTGGGAACCTCTGGTTTAATGTGTATTTAATACGAGTGGGGGTATACTTAGCATGACAATGTGTGCAACCTCATGTTCATTTAGGTTTCATTCATTAAAAAAATGAACAAAATAGTCATTTAAAATGTTAAGAAAGTTCGAAAGTATTTCACTTTTACAACATTTGCATTGCAAAAATGTGAACCAATACACATGAGCTGTAAATCTGTTCCTGGATTTACAGAACACAGAAATTATGCAATGGAGATAATTTGATAAAAGTATTTCACAAAGATATCAATAGAGAAATTAACGTTTTGCAATTTATCTATTATATTTCAATGATGACCCCTAATTTTTATTTCTTTTATGTAAACAATATAACAATTTCCAAACACATGCAAAGTATGAACAACATCTGTAATAGATTTTTCAAGCTATCCTCTCATATAGTCAATTCATATAGTCAATTCTATGTAAAATCCTTAATATTTGTGCTTATGTATTCTGGTCATGTTTCGGTCTCGTTCAAATCTCGTTTGTGAATAGCTTAAAAATTATTCATATTTAATGTACAAAAGCATTGAATTTACCAAATATATAATTATCTTTAAATTGTGCCAAAAAAGTATTCATTTCTATCAAGTAGTTTCAGAGTAATCACAAACTGAAGATTTATGCCCTGATGGATTTTTGTCCAATTTTCACAAAATAGGGAGTGGGTTAGAAAAAAGCCATTTTATGAAACAAATATGCACTTAAGATTTATTTTTGCTTTTTCAAATATAAAGTCACATATTCTTGCAATAAAAAAATCACAAAACAGTTGAAGTTTACACCATTCCTTGTTAAAAAGATTAAGAAAATCTACATTTTTAGGGAAATCTGGAAATGCTGAAATCGTCCCCAAAATGCATGAAAATTGGACAAAACTTTCTTATACCAACACCAACATATAATTTTTGGGAGTTGAATTTGTTCATTCATTCTATTTACAGCTTTTCAGAAAGTATGAGAAAAAGTTAAATACTCTAAGCTTGATTTTTTCTATGAAATACATGTAGTCAAAAAATGGGCAAAAATGCCTAAAAATGAGCAAAAGTGTTAAAATCTGTCACATTCCACATTCAAATATCTGTAGCAAAATGATTTGCACAGCAACCTATGAATTTTTCTGTTTTTTTTTTTTACATTTTATGGGGTAAGTTTACATTACAAAAATCAAGGTTGGAAAAAAAGTTAAATACATTAAAATTTTGGCTCCTGACCAGAGTTCATCATTAAATGCATGGTGACCCCCAAATTTTATTTTATGGTTTGAAAAATAATACAATAATGTTGCTAAACAGAAAATTTCACAAAATCCTTTAATGTAAAAATAATACCATGCAAACACCTGAAAACCAAGAAATTTTATCTCCACAAAATTAAATGATTATAAAGTATTTCACTTTTATGACGTAAATACATGAATTTATCATTTCAAAAAAAGAAGCACTGTTCCATTAAAACATGCATGGTACTAAGGGAATTCCGAAAATTTGGTAGCTATGTATTGAAACGATTTTTAGAGAATTATATATTGTCAAATGGAATACCAATCCACAGATATGATTTAAAGTGCCCACTGACCTTAGATGCATTTTTATAGCATCAACCATAATAAAAGTTTCTTTTGAATGAAAATTTCCAGAAAAACAGAAAAATCTATAGAAAAATCCGAAATGTCCAATATTTTATCTTGCAAATAAACATAATCAAACATAAAAAAAATGTAAATATACTTACAAATTATTTCAGCAGTCTTACATTTCATACCTTTATGGTGAAATATATTCATTCTTATACATGTGTCATGATCACTATGGCAACATGACGAAAACAAACAAATTTTCTGTTCTTAGTATGTCTAAGAAGTAAGAGACAGAACTAAGACAGAAGTGTTAATTGAAGTATATTTAGTTCTCCACAAACAAATAAAAACATGTTATTGAAATAATTAATATTGAAGACTCAAATTCTCAGTAAGACAATTGTCTTTATATTTTTAGTTTAATATGAAAAAGAAAGGAAATGGGGTAAATATCAAAGAGACAACATCCCATATCCAGGTTAAAACGACCAAAAACAAAGCATCTAGGGGTCATTTATTTTTCCTAAAACATCAGGGTTGGAGATATTGAAAAAAAAAGTTTCTTTTCCGTATTTTATAATATAAATTGAACTAGAACTAAGTAAATATTTTAAGATTGAATAAAAAGTGCTGTATACTTGGATATTTCATAACTTAAAATTGTCTAATAGATATAAATGGAGGGAAACTCATTTTATTGCTAAAACAATATTTTGACAACTGTTTGATAAACAACAGGCTATAATTTATGAGTTCCTTTGTGGTTGTATTGTATTATTCGATTAAGTTTTTGGGAAATGATGAAACTGTGATATTTCTCACCAAAATGAATTTAAACTTGACAAAAGTCATAATAATGTTGTATTCTGTATATATACAAATTTTTTGTGGGGAAATTTTTATACGTCCATCTAATGACGGACGTATTATGGTATACCGATTGTGTGTCCGTCTGTCTGTCTGTCTGTCTGTTTCATATGTCGCACTCTAACTTAATAACCCTTTGGCCAATTCACTTTAAACTTTGTAGAAGTATTGGATATTATGGCCTGACGATCTGTATACTTTTTCGCGAAATTTCGATTTTTCTTACAAGAGTTATGGGACTTTATTCGTCAATTTTTAGGCAATTTTTCACATGTCGCGCTTTAACTTGATAACCCTTTGGCCAATTCACTTCAAACTTCGTAGAAGTATTCGATATTATGGCCTGTCGATCTGTATACTTTTTCGTGAAATTTCGATTTTTTTTTTGCAAGAGTTATGGGACTTTATTTGTCAATTTTTAGGCAATTTTTCACATGTCGCGCTCTAACTTATGAACCATTTGGCCAATTCACTTCAAACTTTGTAGAGGTATATGGTATGATGGCCTGACAATTTGTATACTTTTTCTTGAAATTTCGATTTTTCTTGCAAGAGTTATGGGACTTTATTCATCAATTGTAGCTGTCTCACGTCCTAGTTTTGTCTTTGTTTTATCTGTTACCGTTTTTGCCATGTCTTTGGACTTCGATTTTTGTAGGCATCGCTTCCCTTGTTCCTTCGGTATTCTACTGCCGTTGTTTTCTAATGCAATTTTTCACATGTCACTCTCTAACTTGAGAACTATTTGGCCAATTCACTTCAAACTTTGTAGAGGTATTGGGTATGATGGCCTGACGATCTGTATACTTTTTCTTGAAATTTCGATTTTTCTTGCAAGAGTTATTGGACTTTATTTGTCAATTTTAAGGCAATTTTATACATATTGACTTTACTTGACAATCTTTCTTCAAACTTTGTAGAGTTATCAAGCTTAATAGCCAGTTAAAGGTGCATTCTAAAATGAGAACCCCTTACCTAAATATGTTAGTAATGACGGGCGTATCATGCAACTTGGCGCAGCTGTTTTTGCTTTATTTGCAGTCAAAGAAAATTGTCAAAAATTGTGTGAAGGGCAGTATGTAAAATCAAATTTGAAAAGTTTATCAAGTGGAAAAATTCACCTTGGTTGTCTAACAAAAGAGCAAAAAATATTAAAACCCAAGAAAATTGCCTTGTTTACAGTAAAATAAAATTTTGTACTTTTCACACTCCTAGAATGTTTTATTGTCATTAATGAAAGGTCATCAACACTTTAATATTTAACTCAGATTTGTTGATGTTTAGGAGGAAATCTTTGAGTTGAAGAAAAATAGAAATAGAAGTGCATTTTTTTCACACCTTCAGTTATATTTATAATGAAGAACTTCAGAGTAAACATGTTTATCAATATTCTCTTTACAAATACAGTGAAACCTGTCTAATCCGACACCTGAGTATTCCAACATCCTGTCAAATCCGACACAACTTGACGGTCCCAAAGATAGCTTTTAAATGCTTTTTAAACCTGAGTATTCCGACATCCTGTGTAATCCGACACATTTTTATGGTCCCACAGTGTGTCGGATTAGACAGGTTCCACTGTAGTCATGTTTTCTGACCTATAAGTTATTGACTGTTTAACGATAAAATAAAAATTTATTGTCCGTATAATAAATGCTGTACATGTGCTTTGTACTTTGTATTCTTGTCTAGTTTTATATGTAACAAATGTGACATCTCAATAATTAAACAATGTCACATTTTGTAATCATTTAGAGGTATTAATGTTTCCCAATTATATGATTGCAATGTAGCCTATCACTTCTGTGTTGTTAGTTCATACAAAAAGGTGTACTTGATTTGTAAAGTTCATACAAAAAAGGTGTACTTGATTTCTAAACGACTACTACGTGATAAGGCATGTCGGTGAAAAACATCAGTCAATTATCATCGTGGAGATAATTTTAATTAGCATATTAATAGACTTTTTTGATATTTGAATTAAAAAGATCTCTACTTCAACCATATGTAAATAACTTGGTACGGGGAGATAACTGACTGATGTTTCTTCTTTCCTGCCATATTTGGTAAAATATCCTGGACAACAAAATGTGTTGAGTGTTTTTTACCTATCCATCTGACCATCAATGTTTCAAAGCATGACTGTAGCTTATTTTTTACATGAAGCGCTAGCGCACTTCATTCAAAATGTACTACGGTCCTTGCTTTTACACTTCAATAAAACTACAAATATTGCATTTGATTCTTAAATAAATTTCATTCTTGAGAGAAGTAGAGATTCAAGTAACACCTAGAAATCAGGAAACCCACAAGAAGGGCTCACAGACATAATAGCTACTTATTTATCTGATTACAGAATGGTATGGAAGTGATTGGTTTTAAATCAGAAGAAGTTACCATGACTTTCCAGTTAGTGGCCAGTATACTAAAGTTAGGAAATGTAGAATTTATACCTAAAAGTAACAAAGATGGCACTGATGGCTGTGATTTATCTAATATGACAGGTTTGTGGTTTGTTTGTCCTGTGATATGTTCTTATTTGGGTATTTTTGTATTTTAAGAGAAGATCAAAAGTTGTGGGTAGGTTTGATGTTTATGTAAAGGAATGTCCAGCTTGCATGCACGTAGTTAGTAAATTTAAATAGCTCGTATATTGACTGAGCTAACAGATCGATACTTAAGCTTATTCTGTTATGTAGCTCGAGTAATACAGGTCCCAGGTTTGATTCTCTTGTTCTTCATCTAGAAGTCACCATTAGGCCTTCAACAATGTGCTTTGCTCTTACATCAAAAGTAAATTCAAGAAGGCCCCTAGCAACAGTTTGAGCAGAATTCATTGCTAACAAATTATTTTTTTATAAGGAGAATTATGCTCTTCCATTAACATGGTGCCCACCTGGAAAAAAAAATAGTTAATACATGAAAACTCAATTCTAGTAGTTAGTGGATTTCAGTAGCCAGCAAATTGATTGAACTAACAGAATGATTCTTTAGCTCTTTTAATTAGACAGTTGGCTAGGACATTGAGGTTCCAGGTTTATCCCTGGATAAGACCTGATTTTGCTACTGTGGATGTACTTTTATTCGTGGACATCAATTTTCGTGGTTTTTATATAAATTACTACTTCGTGGGCACTTAAATTCGTGGTTTCGAAATCTATCCATTACAACTCTATGGGAAAAAATGCATTTCGTTGGGAACTTAATTTCGTGGTTTTAGCAAACCACGAAATCCACGAAAATTGGAACCCCAAGAACAATAATACTTTCACAGTATTTGATTCATTCTTTCTACTTACAACTTAAAGGAAATTCGGCATGCAGAACAAAGAGAAAAAAAAGACCCTGAATATTGGGTACATTTTATAAATCAGTGATTATATATCTGTTAATTTCGTGAATAGAAAGTACAGTTTATGATGAATTCGTTATGTCATGTTGTTGTTGCTATTCAAGTCAAGTCAGGCTTAGTATTGGAAGGATTTTAAATATATATATACTAGGGCTACTAATAGTCTAGAAAATAAATATTTTCATTTTTAGCAAACCTTATTGATGTTTCTGTGTAAGGAATATAAAGGACATGTATTTGTTTAAACAAATTAACACTAGAGAAGGTTTTTGCTGTATTATTTCAGAAATTAAAGATGTCTGTGAGTTATATGGCTGTTCTACTGACCTAATGTTTGAGGCCTTGACCCAGAGAACAGTTGAGGCCAAAGGTGATAAGGTCAGAAGAGATTTAGAGGTTGCTGAGGTAAGTAGCATGTATCAAATTATTGAGGAATGATGAACTTTCATTCAAAAGTGATTTATTTTTTCTGAATTAATGAAAAGAAAATTTTCGGGAAATGAAATAATCACAGACTTGTCTTTGCATGTTATTTGGTTTAACTGAAGGATGAACTTTCACAAAAATAATGGTCGACAACTTAGTTTACAGTATGATGTAATATAATTGACAACAGCATTAGAATACTGAAGGAACAAAGTATGTGGTTACTACAAAAATCAAAGTCAAGAGACATGGCTATAATAAAAACACAGAAAAAAAGGACACATGACAGACACAAAGCATGGAAATAAAACCACAACTTTCAGAACCAAGGCACATATAAAACTGAGAGTGACATCAGAAGGTACAGAAGGGTAAGGATACACTGCTCAGTAGCATAACTGACATATTAATGTTACATTGCTGCTACTTTTATATGTGTATTCATCACTTCTACATGGAAAAATCATACTATAAAGATGATATTGGGTAACAATCTGGATTAACAAAGATTTAAAGGGCTGCATTACTTTGTTGCTCTTTAATTCTGAAACTTAAAATATTCTACCTAGTCATGGGCCTTTTCAAGCAATTCTGTTTTGTATGGGCAATATAGAAATGGACATAAACCAGGTGTTAATGAGTGATTTGAGATCAATAAAGAATGTTATTATAACTCAGTATGTATTTTCTATATATGAATTGTATGTTTGATCAATTTTCTTTATTTTTTTCACACTTGTCCCAGGCTATTAGTCAGTCAATAGTTTCAATGACTATTGACAGGTGATGAACTATGTACCAAGGACGTCACATTGATATTTTGATGTTTGATTTCGGTACAATAAAACACTTATTTACCAGCTATTCGAACAATAGCAAGCTCAATGGTTTCCATAGACACCAGCTATTTCCCTCCGCTTCGCATCACGAAATAATTGTGTCTTGGGAAACCATAAACTTGCTATTGCCCTCTTAGCCAGTAAATAGGTGTATACAAGTATTGTTTAAATACTTGCTATTTAACTTTAAACCTAGAATAAATTTATTGAAGGTATATTTTGTTGTGTTAAGATTAGTTCATGACCTTGTCAATGTCCAATGAAATTGTAAGGTCACTACAAAATTACATTTGATTATCGTATTGATTGCCAGTGACTCCATAGTAACAAGATGAGCATTGGATTGAAAGAAATAATTATTCATCACAAGAAATGTTTTGATTACAGGCAGTGTATGCAAGAGATGCTTTGTGTAAAGCAATTTACAGTAGACTGTTTTCTTGGCTGGTTTCCAGAATTAACGACAGTATAAAGGTTAGTGTTTATGAATGACTGAGGCTGCATGTTCACATTAGAGCTAGATACGATGAATCCAAATTAAGATTGATTCTTTTAAAACCTGTTTATGTCCACATTTGAAACATTTAATTGATTGCAATCGATTGTAATTGGATTTTATTGTTCTCATTGTGATCAATCACATGCCTGTTTCAAAGCGCTTGAATTGATCCCAGTTGACCCCAACTGTTCATACCAAAGCCAAAATCTTCTCAGTTTGAATTTATCTTTTTCAATTTCTACCAGTATGTATATAAAAATATCTCTAATGATATGTAAAATATTAAGTTTTGACCTGTTAGATGAATTATCATATTCAACGTACATTGTATATGTTGAATAAAGCTCTGTACTGTTTCCCGCCAAATCTATTTGTAATACAATTTTTGGTGTTAATCATTTATAATAAGAAAACGATTGCACCACTTTATCCCGATAACTACCATAATTTATCCACTCTTGATGGTTAAATGTAAAAATTTTAAAATGCTCAATATGCCTTGCAATTAAAATTTTTAAATTGAACAATCTGTTGTGGATAAAATATGGTTATCAACAGGTTGTTGTGGTGTAATCTTTATTTTTACATAATCTATTAGTTATCACGAGGTTTTGTTGTAGGTGAAGTCAAAACAGAAGACAAAAGTAATGGGTGTATTAGATATATATGGATTTGAAGTCTTTCAGGTGAGTATTGGCTGGCCATATGAAGTACCCTATTTTTACATATACAGTGAAACCTGTCTAAACCGAACCCCTTTGGGACAGAAGATTTTGTCGGTTTAGACAGATGGTCGATTTATACAGGTTTAAAATATATAGAAATTGATAGACAGGGTCTTTACATTGTAGGTGGTTTAGACAGGTTCTCGGTTT
The DNA here is from genome assembly GCA_002080025.1 of Modiolus philippinarum. Classification (NCBI taxonomy): domain Eukaryota; kingdom Metazoa; phylum Mollusca; class Bivalvia; order Mytilida; family Modiolidae; genus Modiolus; species Modiolus philippinarum. Next base: position 11,741 of record MJUU01063993.1, read on the forward strand.
AGTCAGGGTTTGGTTTAGACAGGTTTCACTGTATATTCATAATGGATGATCAATATTATCATCACAATTACAGTAGAACTTCAAAGTCTCAGACAGCAATAACTCAAATACTATGGATGTCTCATGCCCTTTATTTTGACCCTTCCTTTGAATTTAAACTCAGTAAGACCTACACCTTAGACTTGAACTGTTATAATTGGTCTCTTGGGTGTTCAGGTCATTAAAGTTCAACTTCTTTTTATTATAGAAATGTAATCTTTACATCTACATGTGTTGACATCATTGTTGTTAGCCTTCTTGGTGTTGGCTTGTCTTAATTTTCATTGCTGTTAAGCATCATCCCCTTTTAGACAGCTCCATATATGGATTCGAACATTGCTGGCATCTTTTAAGATAGTGGCATAAGGATATAAGTAATGTTCATATTTAATTAAAGCTAGATTGGATTGAAGTTTGCTTTTTTCTAATTAGTTTTCCTAAAGTTGAATATAGAAGTCTTTCAAGTCTAGCTTTTGTCCAAAATTTTAATATGAGAACAATGGAAACCATGACGACCTGTCATACATGTATGAAAATCTCCAATAACATTATGAGTGACGTCACAACAGTCTTTAAGCTGAAACAGACGACGTCATAATATGATTTGTGCACAAAAATATCAGTAAATCTTATTCAATGGCTGTTGTTACCATTTACACTATAGGTTCATCTAGATCGTTTAATGTCATATTAGAATCTAAATAATTCATGATCGCCAGTGGTTTGTACTCGATTTACATATGGCTTTCCATTATTTTTGTTTATTTTACCTCTACTCCCCTGAGCTACCCTCTGGGTAAAATATTAATGAAAATAATGGCCACCCATATGTAAATCTCCAACAAACCAATGGCATCCATGAATTATTTCTTAATTTTCATTTGCTACGGACCAACTTTCTGATAGATATTTTTATACGACCGCTAAAATTTTGCGGTCGTATTATGTTATGGCGCAGTCGTCGGCCTCAGCGTCGGCGTCGGCGTCTGTGGCCAGCATAACTATGTTTCTAGTGGACGGATCATCTTCAAATTTCAGTATGTGGTTTCTTGGCATAATGGCTATCCCGGGTTTTAATTTCGGGTTTATGGCCCCACCCGTTTCAGAAAAAGGGGCCAAAAAGGGGTAAAATTGGGTATTTTTGTGTCTGTGGCCAGCATAACTTTGGTTCCAGTAAACAGATCATTTCCAAATTTTAGTATGATGTTTCTTGGCACATGCTTGAGCCCGGGCTATAATTTTATGTTCATGGCCCCGCCCGGCCAAAAAGGGTTAAATTGGTTGTTTTCACATATTTGACTATAGATTCTTTATTATTTATCGGATTTTGATGGGGTTTCTTCCAGTAAACTCCTTAGAAAATTTCCAATCTGAAGTATGCCAACGGATTTCATGTGGCATCTACCGTTCACGAGATAAATGGGGCCCAAAAGGGGCGAATTTCAAAAATTTCATTTTTTTATTTTTAGTCCGATTTTGATGCAATTTTTTCTAAAGGATTCCTAATGAAAAATTATTGTAGCGCTCGACTATTAGATTTTTGGTAACTTGTTTCCTTACCCAGCTATGAGGGGCCGAAGGGGGGCCAAAATCGTAAATTTACAGATAACCAAAAAATTTTATTTTTCGTCGGATTTCTATGGGATTTTTTTCTTTGGATTCCTCTTGATGTAAGCTTTCAGTACCATGTCAACCTATTTGGCGTAGCTCTTACCGTTTCCGAGCTAACAGGGGCTGAAGGGGCCAAAATTGTAAATTTACAGATATTCTAAGATTTTTATTTTTTGTCGGATGTCAATGGGATTTTTTTCTTTGGATTCCTCTTGATGTAAGCTTTCAGCAATATGTCAACAGATTTGGCGTATCTGTTACCGTTTCGGAGCTATGAGGGGCTGAAAGGGGCCAAAATTGTAAAGTTACAGATAACCTAAAATTTTTATTTTTCGTCGAATTTCGATGGGATTTTTTTCTTTGATTCCTCTTTGTGTAAGCTTTCAGTTATATGTCAGCGGATTTGGCGTAGCTCTTACTGTTTCCGAGCTATGAGGGGCTGAAGGGGGCCAAAATCGTAAATTTACAGATAAACCTAAAAAAATTTATTTTTCGTCAGATTTCGATGGGATTTTTTTCTTTGGATTCTACTTGATGTAAGCTTTCAGTAGTATTCAACGGATTTGACGTAGCTCTTGCCGTTCCGAGCTATGAGGGGCCTAAGGGGGCCAAAATCATAAATTACAGATTACCTTAAATTTTTATTTTTCATCGCATTTCGATGGGAGTTTTTTCTTTTGATTCCTCTTGATATAAGCTTTCAGCATCATGTCAATGGATTGGGCGTAGCTCTTACTGTTTCTGAGCTATAGAGGGTCAAAGAGGAATCATAAGGAGTCATAAGAGCTAATTTTTATTTTCCCTAGTTTGTGTCCAGCTAATTACTTGGTCAATCTCCTTATTGCATCCATCTAATTATTGTGTCAAGCTCTTTCCTATGTCCATACTCACTTTAAATTATACTTTTTCAAATTTCAGTGGACGACATGCTGCGGTCGTATCATGCTGCGCTCGGCGTAGCCCTTTATTTCCCTTTGGGGCAGATTGTAAACTTGGGAGCCATTTATTTGGATAGAAGTTTTCTGATAATTTTGAATATTTCCTTATTTCCTTTTCATTTCAGACAAATGGATATGAACAATTCATCATTAATTACTGCAATGAAAAATTACAACAGATATTTATAGAACGAACACTGAAAGAAGAACAAGATGAATATGTAAAGGAGGTATGCTATTATTGGAAAAGTTTTTTTTACATGAACAAAAAAAACCATCTTTTTCAAATTTTAGAATGTAACAAGGTTAGATCAAGGTATGGTAATAATGAACTTCATTTCTCTAATTCTTATGCTGTTCTCATCAATTTCAAAGCATGTGAGATCAAAATGTTCTCCAACGTGTGGGTTAACTGATCTCACGATTTCATTGGATATTGAAAAGGTCTTTTCTTCATATAGCAAAATATACCTCGAATAAATTTATTTCGAGTATAAATCAATGTAAAAAGTATTTACTCAGAGCATACATTGTTTATTAGTCCCCTACTGGCTTCACCGAGGGGACTTGAGGTTTGCACTTCGTCAGTCCATCAGTCCGTGAGTCTGTCAGTCTGTCACACTCAGTTTTCCGGACTTTTTTCCTATACTATAAAAGATATTTATCTAATATTTGGTTTGTAAGTCTACCACCATGAGTTACAGACCAAGTTCGAGTTTGGTTCCCGTTCATTGATTTTTGACGGAGTTATGGCCCTTTGACTTAGAAAATTTTGGTAAAATATAGGTTTTCCGGTTTTTTTCCTAAACCGTTCCAGATATGAAGCTAATATTTGTAATGTGAGTCTACCACTATGAGTTACAGATCAAGTTCGAGTTTGGTTCCGATCAATTTATTTTGGATGGAGTTATGGCCCTTTAACATAGAAAATTTTGGTAAAATATAGGTTTTCCAGACTTTTTTCCTAAACCGTTCCAGATATGAAGCTAATATTAAATATGTAAGTCTACCACCATGAGTTACAGATCAAGTTCGAGTTTGGTCCTGATTTTGGATGGAGTTATGGCCCTTTTACTTAGAAAATTTTAGTACAATATAGGTTTTCCGGACTTTTTTTTCTAAAAGCTTCCAGATATGAAGCTAATATTTGATATGTGAGTCTACCACTATGAGTTACAGATCATTATCGAGTTTGGTTCCAGTCCATTGATTTCGGATGGAGTTATGTCCCTTTGACTTAGAAAATTTTAGTAAAATATAGGTTTTCCGGACTTTTTTGTAAAAGTTTCCAGATACATGTATGAACCTAATATTTGCTATGTGAGTCTACCACTATGATCAAGTTCAAGTTTGGTTCCAGTCCATTGATTTCGGATGGAGTTATGGCCCTTTGACTTGGAAAATTTTAGTAAAATATAGGTTTTCTGGACTTTTTGTCCCCCGCCTTTCGCGAAAGCGGGGGACTATAGAATTCGCCTTTCCGTCATTCCGTCATTCCGGATTTCGTTTCCAGATGATAACTTGAGTATCCCTTGCCCAATTGAAACAAAACATACAGATGGAAGGAATAGGGAAGGGCAAGAACCCTATTGATTTTGGGGTCAGTAGGTCAAAGGTCAAGGTCACAATTTCTAAAAATAGAATTTATTGCACCAAAATTTGGTCCGTGTGGGAAATTTTTATTTTTTATCCGATTTCGATGGGATTTTTTCCATTAGATTCCTCTCAATGAATGCTTGCATACATATGCCAACAGATTTCTGGTATCTCTTACCGTTTACAAGATAATTGGTGTCAAAGGTGTTGGGGGGTGGGGGGTGCCAAAAAATTTTTTTAAAATTTTTCATCGGATTTTGATGGGGTTTTTTGCAAATGCTTCCTCGTGAAAAATGCAATAAAACTCTCCCCAAACATTTTTTTTCATCTTGTACCGTTTTTCAGGTAAAAGGAACATACAACTCCTAAGGCGGGGGACCTTGAGCACTGCTCTATTTTTTTTCTAAACGTTTCCAGATATGAAGCTAATATTTGCTATGTGAGTCTACCACTATGAGTTACAGATCAAGTTCGAGTTTGGTTCCAGTCCATTGATTTTGGACGGAGTTATTGCCCTTTGACTTAGAAAATTTTGGAAAATATAGGTTTTCCGGACTTTTTTTGTAAAAGTTTCCAGATATGAAGCTAATATTTGCTATGTGAGTCTACCACTATGAGTTACAGATCAAGTTCGAGTTTTGTACCGGTCCATTGATTTTGGACAGAGTTATGGGCCTTGGACTTGGAAAATTTTGGTAAAATATAGGTTTTTGAGAATTTTTAGCCGAGTTGCGACGAAGTCGAACTCGGCTTATAATTTAAAGAATGGTGTCTGGGCATCCGGGCGGCTGAGCATCAACTTTTGGTTTCCGCATGATATCTTGAGAACCGCATATCATATCTGAATGAAACTTGGCAAAAACATGAGTTACGATTAGAGGAAGATCCCTATTGATTTTGAGGTTTGTGCAACAAAGGTCAAGGTCACAAATTCTAAAAATAGAACAAAAATTTGACTTATTTGTTTCCACACAATATCTCAAGAACCACACTACACATTCAAATGAAACTTGGCATAGACATGAGTTATGATTAGAGGAGGAACCCTATCAATTTTGAGATCTGTGCAACAAAGATCAAGGTCACAACTTCTAAAAATGTAACAAAAATTAAACATTTCAATAAAGCCTAAAATCACATGTTCGGTATTATTTGATAACAAAAATAGCTNTTATTTTTGTTTATTTTACCTCTACTCCCCTGAGCTACCCTCTGGGTAAAATATTAATGAAAATAATGGCCACCCATATGTAAATCTCCAACAAACCAATGGCATCCATGAATTATTTCTTAATTTTCATTTGCTACGGACCAACTTTGTGATAGATATTTTTTCCCTTTGGGGCAGAATGTAAGCTTGGGAGCCATTTATTTGGATAGAAGTTTTCTGATAATTTTGAATATTTCATTATTTCCTTTTCATTTCAGACAAATGGATATGAACAATTCATCATTAATTACTGCAATGAAAAATTACAACAGATATTTATAGAACGAACACTGAAAGAAGAACAAGATGAATATGTAAAGGAGGTATGCTATTATTGGAAAAGTTTTTTTTTACATGAACAAAAAAAACATCTTTTTCAAATTTTAGAATGTAACAAGGTTAGATCAAGGTATGGTAATAATGAACTTCATTTCTCTAATTCTTATGCTGTTCTCATCAATTTCAAAGCATGTGAGATCAAAATGTTCTCCAACTTGTGGGTTAACTGATCTCACGATTTCATTGGATATTGAAAAGGTCGTTTCTTCATATAGCAAAATATACCTCGAATAAATTTATTTCAAGTATAAATCAATGTAAAAAGTATTTACTCAGAGCATACATTGTTTATTAGTCCCCTACCGGCTTCGCCGAAGGGGACTTGAGGTTTGCACTTCGTCAGTCCGTGAGTCTGTCAGTCCGTCACACTCAGTTTTCCGGACTTTTTTCCTATACTATAAAAGATATTTATCTAATATTTGGTATGTAAGTCTACCACCATGAGTTACAGACCAAGTTTAAGTTTGGTTCCCGTTCATTGATTTTGGACGGAGTTATGGCCCTTTGACTTAGAAAATTTTGGTAAAATATAGGTTTTCTGTTTTTTTTCCTAAACCGTTCCAGATATGAAGCTAATATTTGTTATGTGAGTCTACCATTATGAGTTACAGATCAAGTTCGAGTTTGGTTCCGGTCCATTGATTTTGGACGGAGTTATGGCCCTTTAACATAGAATATTTTGGTAAAATATAGGTTTTCCAGACTTTTTTCCTAAACTGTTCCAGATATGAAGCTAATATTTAATATGTAAGTCTACCACCATGAGTTACAGGTCAAGTTCGAGTTTGGTTACGGTCCATTGATTTTGGATGGAGTTATGGCCCTTTGACTTAGAAAATTTTAGTACAATATAGGTTTTCCGGACTTTTTTTCTAAACGTTTCCAGATATGAAGCTAATATTTGCTATGTGAGTCTACCACTATGAGTTACAGATCAAGTTCTAGTTTGGTTACAGTCCATTGATTTTGGACGGAGTTATTGCCCTTTGACTTAGAAAATTTTGGAAAAATATAGGTTTTCCGGACCTTTTTTGTAAAAGTTTCCAGATATGAAGCTAATATTTGCTATGTGAGTCTACCACTATGAGTTATAGATCAAGTTCGAGTTTGGTACCGGTCCATTGATTTTGGACGGAGTTATGGGCCTTGGACTTTGAAAATTTTGGTAAAATATAGGTTTTTGAGAATTTTTAGCCAAGTTGCGACGAAGTCGAACTTGGCTTATAATTTGAAGAATGGTGTCTGGGCATCCGGGCGTCCGGGCATCAACTTTTGGTTTCCGCATGATATCTTGAGAACCGCATGTCATATCTGAATGAAACTTGGCAAAAACATGAGTTATGACTAGAGGAAGATCCCTATTGATTTTGAGGTTTGTGCAACAAAGGTCAAGGTCACAAATTCTAAAAATAGAACACAAATTTGACTTATTTGTTTCCACACAATATCTCAAGAACCACATTACACATTCAAATGAAACTTGGCATAGACATGAGTTATGATTAGAGGAGGAACCCTATCGATTTTGAGATCTGTGCAACAAAGGTCAAGGTCACAACTTCTAAAAATGTAACAAAAATTAAACATTTCAATAAAGCCTAAAATCACATGTTCGGTATTATTTGATAACAAAAATAGCTAAAAAAATTTTTATTGTTCATACAAAAGTAGTTTTTATATTGCTAGAACATGTAAATTCATTTTATAGTTCTAATTATGTTCACCAACACACTTTTTTGGGTGTCAACAACTTAAAAATTAGATAGAATGAAAAGTCAGAATTAAAAAAGGGAAGTAATAAATCTGAGGGAGGTAATTAATTTAATATGAAGAAGTGTTCAATATTACTAAAAGTTTTTTGCAATGTCCAGTAAAAATAAAATCTTAGATGAAACAAAATACATTTGTGTATTCTGATTTTTTGTAAATTATTGATTTCAGCAATACATATTACCTGAAGTATAAGGGGAACCCCTGCTCAAATTTTTTTTTGAATGGTGGTCTGAAATGGGTTGTAATGGATAGTGGAGCCTGGAGTTGTAATGGAAACCAAACCAGAACACTGAATCTTTGAAAAAAAGTGTTCTGCTACATATTTTCCGTCACAATATAAATTAGATTATAAGGGGAACCCCTGCCAATTTTTTTTTTTTATGAAAGGGGGACTCGGAATGTTTTGATTTCAGCAATACATATTACCTGGATTATAAGGGGAACCCCTGCCCAAATTTTTTTTGAATGTTGGTCTGAAATGTGTTTTAATGGATAGTGGAGCTTTCAGTTGCCATGGAAACCAAACCAGAAGATTGAATCTTAGAAAAACAGTATTCTGCTACATATTTTTCTTCGCAATTTTAGATATTTGTATAAACTAGATTATAAGGGGAACCCCTACCAAATCTTTATTTTGAAAGGGGGACTTGGATGGTTTTAAAACTGATTTCAGCAATATGTATAACCTGGATTATAAGGGGAACCCCTGCCCAAATTTTTTTTTGGATGGTGGTCTGAAATGGGTTGTAATGGATATTGGAGCTTTTAGTTGCCATGGAAACCAAACCAGAACACTGAATCTTTCAACAACAAAAAATTATGCTTCACAATTTCTGAAATATGTATAAACTAGATTATAAGGGGAACCCCTGCCATTTTTAAAAAAAAAAAAAGGGGGAGGGGGCTTGGAATGTTTTGATTTCAGCAATATGTATGTAACCTGGATTAGGCCATAAAAAAATAATTTATTGGTTCACAGGCCCTCCCTCATCTAGTTTGAGGCTTGAAAAAAGCCCCTCATTTACCCTATTTTTTGCCATTTCAATAAAATAAAAACAAAAAATCACCTCCCTCACTACATTTTTGGTGGTTTTTACAATGTAAAAAGCTGCCTCATCCATATTTTGGCAAATAAAAAGATAAAAAAAATCACCTCCCTCCCTCATCATTTTATATGAAAAATTGCCTGAGAACCAATTAATTAATTTTGTATGGCCTTATAAGGGGAACCCCTGCCCAAATTTTTTTTGAGAGGTGGTCTGAAATAAGTTAAATGGATAGTGGAGATTTTGGTTGCTATGTATACCAAACTAGAAAACTGAAATTATTAGAAAAAAGGTATTCTGATACACACTTTCAATTCCAGCAATAATAAAATAAAAAACTAGATTTTAAGGGAGAACCCCTGCCCAAAGTTTTTTTTGGAAAGGAACTTGGAATGTTTTGACTTTTAGTCAAGTTAGGACAAAGTCAAACTTCCTCAAAAGTTCCATTATAAATCTCTGATTGAAATAAAAGAATTTATATGCTGATATGCAACTATTTGCCTATCCGATGATGTAATCATGAAAATAACAAATATTCGCAACTCGGCTTTTGCACCTTTGGTGCGTTTTCTGATTTTTTCTAAATCGTTTCAGATATTAAGCTGATATTTGCATTTTTACTCAACAACTATGGGTTACAGATCAAGTTTGAGTATGGGTTGGGTCCATTGATATTTGACGGAGTTATGGGCCTTGGGCTCCAAAAACTTTTCTTCTTTAACTATTTTTTGCTGATATAACAAAGAATTATTCCACCGGTAGGGGACTTCTGTATTGCCTTGCAATACGATCCACACTTGTTTATCTTGAATCACATATGACTGATTTGCTTTTGCTGATTTCCATGCAATGGAAATTTCATATCTGGTGACCTCGCAGTATTGACTGTAGAGGCCCACGACGGGGAAGAAACTAAAACACATGAAAATGTCATTATGAATTAGAGAAATAAAATCTATCATTTGCAAGTCGTTGATTATCATAAATCTACTGTATCAAGGGTTAAACATAAAAGCTCGAACCTTTAAAGTTTAACCCTTGTGACAGTAGAACTATGATAATCAATGACTTGAAAGGATAGATTCTTTATGTTCGTTTGATAAATGACATCTTTACTCCTCAATTTTATGATGTAGTAAGTTGAAATTAAGAAAATATGCTTAAGAGGATGGTTAAGAAGGAGGTCTGATCACAAAATATAGACAAAATAATTATTGAATCCCTGATTCCAAACAAGATAATTTTTATGCCCCCAGATCGAGGATCAGAGGGCATATTGTTTGTGTCCTGTCTGTCTGTTTGTCTGTGCGTCCGAAATTTTAACCTTGGCTATAACTTTTGAACTATATATGGTAGACTTTTGATACTTGGCAAGTGTATAGGTCTAGTCTAGAGGAACATAAATATGCAAAAAAAATTAGGTCAAAGGCCAAGGTCATAGGGGTCAAAAAGGGGTAGAATTAGATTTTTTCATATATTTTACTGTAGAATCTGGGGGCATAAGTAGTGTTTCACAAACACATCTTGTTCAATCCTGAGTTCTCCCTACTCAAAAATTTTAATGAATATCCTAGAGTTCTAAGCTTAATCCTGAAAAAATGTCCTTTCCCTCATAAAGAATTGATACCATAAATGGAAGAGCATTGGTAATGAACAAATATGCTAAAAATATTACGTTATATACTTTGTTTTTTTTTTTATAGGTTTTTATCCCCTCGCCCAACAGAATTGGGAAGGGGATATATTATCTCTCCCGTCTGTCCGTCCATCTGTCTGTTTGTCTGTCCGTCCGTCCGTTTGTCCATCCGTCCGTCTGTCTGTCCGAGTGTCTGTCCATTCGTCCCACCTCAGGTTAAAGTTTGCATTAAGTTTCAAATATGAGGAACTGCATGTGGCACATTAATCATCTTTGGTCAGTGGATGTGTCTTGGAGAGTGATGCTGCTTCAGATGATAATTGGGTCACTCTGACCTTTATTTTATGCTTCAATGACCTCAGTTAAAGTTTGCGTTAAGGTTCATATCTGAGGAACTACATGTGGCACGTCAATCATTTTTGGTCAGTGGATGCGTTTTGGAGAGTGATGCTGCTTCAAATGATAATTGGGTCACTCTGACCTACATTTTATGCTTGAATGACCTCGGTTAAAGTTTGTGTTAAGGTTCATATCTGAAGAACTACATAATGCACATCAATCTTCTTTGGTCAGTGGATGCGTCATGGAGAGTGATGCTGCCTCAGATGATAATTGGGTCACTCTGACCTTTATTTTATGCTTCAATGACCTCAGTTAAAGTTTGCGTTAAGGTTCATATCTGAGGAACTACATGTGACACATCAATCATCTTTGGTCAGTGGATGTGTCTTGGAGAGTGATGCTGCTTCAGATGATAATTGGGTAACTCTGACATTGAAGCATTTTATGCTTCAATGACCTAGGTTGAAGTTTGCGTTAAGGTTCATATCTGAGGAACTACATGTGGCACATCAATCATCTTTGGTCAGTGGATGCGTCCTGGAGAGTGAAGCTGCTTTAGATTGGGTCACTCTGACCTACATTTTATGCTTCAATGACCTCGGTTAAAGTTAGCGTTAAGGTTCATATCTGAGGAACTACATGTGGCACATCAATCATCTTTGGTCAGTGGATGCGGCGTGGAGAGTGATGCTGCCTCAGAAGATAATTGGGTCACTCTGACCTATATTTTATGCTTCGATGACCTCGATTAAAGTTTGCGTGAAGGTTCATATCTGAGGAACTACATGTGACACATCAGTCATCTTTGGTCAGTGGATGTTTTCTGGAGAGTGATGCTGCTTCAGATGATAATTGGGTCACTCTGACCTACATTTTATGCTTCAATGACCTCGGTTAAAGTTTGCATTAATGTTCATATCTGAGGAACTACTTGTGGCACATCAATCACCTTTGGTCAGTGGATGCGCCTTGGAGAGTGATGCTGCTTCAGATGATAATTGGGTCACTCTGACCTACATTTTATGCTTCAATGACTTCAGTTTAAGTTAGTGTTAAGGTTCATATCTGAGGAATTACGTGTTGCACATCAATCATCTTTGGTCAGTGGATGCGTCGTGGAGAGTGATGCTGCTTCAGATGTTAATTGGGTCATTCTGACCTACATTTTATGCTTCAATGACCTCGGTTAAAGTTTGTGTTAATGTTCATATCTGAGGAACTACATGTTGCACATCAATCATCTTTGGTTAGTGGATGCGTCTTGGAGAGTGATGCTGCTGCAGATGATAATTGGATCGCTCTGACCTACATTTTATGCTTCAATGACCTCGGTTAAAGTTTG
>MJUU01063993.1:23903-34017 GCA_002080025.1 Modiolus philippinarum
AAGTTTGCGTTAAGGTTCATATCTGAGGAACTACATGTGGCACATCAATCATCTTTGGTCAGTGGATGCGTCCTGGAGAGTGAAGCTGCTTAAGATTGGGTCACTCTGACCTACATTTTATGCTTCAATGACCTTGGTTAAAGTTAACGTTAAGGTTCATATCTGAGGAACTACATGTGGCATATCAATTAACTTTGGTCAGTGGATGCGGCGTGGAGAGTGATGCTGCCTCAGAAGATAATTGGGTCACTGTTTGCATGAAGGTTCATATCTGAGGAACTACATGTGACACATCAATCATCTTTGGTCAGTGGATGTGTACTGGAGAGTGATGCTGCTTCAGATAATAATTGGGTCACTCTGACCTACATTTTATGCTTCAATGACCTTGGTTAAAGTTTGCATTAATGTTCATATCTGAGGAACTACTTGTGGCACATCAATCACCTTTGGTCAGTGGATGCGTCTTGGAGAGTGATGCTGCTTCAGATGATAATTTGGTCACTCTGACCTACATTTTATGCTTCAATGACTTCAGTTAAATTTTGTGTTAAGGTTCATATCTGAGGAATTACATGTTGCACATCAATCATCTTTGGTCAATTGATGCGTCTTGGAGAGTGATGCTGCTTCAGATGTTAATTGGGTCATTCTGACCTACATTTTATGCTTCAATGACCTCGGTTAATGTTTGCAGTAAGGGTTATGTCTGAGATACTACATAAGTCACATCAATTATCTTCGGTCAGTGGATGCATCTTGGAGAGTGAAGCAGCTTCAGATGATGATTGGGTCACTTTGAACTACATTTTACACTTGACTGACTAGGGTTAAAGTTTCCATTAATATTTATACCTGAGATACTACATGTTACACATCAATGAACTCAGTGTTCCTTGAATGTACCTTAGACATTCATACATATTTAGATTATATTAGGGTTATTATTTCTTGATAGCAGGCGAGGGGATTAGCTGTCGTTTGTGACTGCACCCACTTCTAGTGATGTTCATATAATGTTTTGAAATATAGAATTTATAACCATTGGGAAGTGCAAGATGATAAATTTTCAGCTTCGGATTACTTTGTGGTTCATTCATAGGACCATTAAAACATTTTGTGAAGCTGAAGCAGTTTTTCTTGCCAATTTTTTTCATATTTATGAAATCTTAAATCTGACAAAATTATCATGAATAGATCAATTGAAACTTTTACAAATTACTTATAAATACATGTATGTTATATCTGATATTACTAACTTAATATTTCCAGGGTATAGAATGGATCCATGTAGAATACTTTAACAATGCTGTGATTTGTGATCTTATAGAAAAGGTTAGTTTCATATATAGATAATGTATCAGACAAATCAGTAGTTGTTGTTGTAAAAAGATACTGTTTTTGTGTCATATTCTCAATAGGTCTTTGATAAACTTGCAGGAAACCAGATCTTGACAAAAACCAGTTCTTTCCATTCCCATTTCCACCAGATTGTGCAGAGAAAAAGGATATATATTTTATTGAATGTCTAGATTTTAACAAGAGCTGACCTTTTATAAAACTGCCTATCATTTTTGTCTCGCCTGCAACAAATGTCTCGAGGCATATAGATTCCATTAATGGCATTGGTGTCGGCATTGTCATTAACATTTGGTTAAACATTTTGTTAAACCTATTTCAAACCTCAATATCTTTCTGAAAACTTTTTCAATATCAATGAAATTTTTGACACAGTATTAAAAACAAATTAAGTATTGAATCACATGTTTATTTTTGACCCCAAAAAATCCAATTATTCAGTATTTTGCCATTAGTTGGACTCAGTATCTGGTACCTCAATTGATATTTGGTATGTGGGGATATTACATATGACAGCCTGATATATGGCTTTTGTTCATGACCTCTGTTTCATGGTCTTGTGAGCATGTTTAGTTTCTCGGTATCTATTAGTGGTTGGTCAATGATACATGACAGTCTACTTTAGTGCTTTTGTCAGTGACCCAAATGTTAGTCTACTGTGTTTTCTCTTAGGTCAGTTGGACTTTTCACATCAATTTAGAGACCAAGCAGGGACAGGCAGACATCTGTCAGGGTCTACACTTGTATTAGTCAAATTGTAGAGCCTGGTACCAGTTTTCCAAAATCAAACACATTAGATATTTCAAGACGTATAATATTGTCAAGATTTTAGCACTATAAACATTTATTACTAAACTGTTCAGTTTGTAAGTTGGTGATTCTTTAAACAGGGCTAAACTTTCCATGACTATCATTTTATGACCCATTTTAAACTTTTCCATAAATTGCATTGTGTACTAAATATAGCCTTAAAGCTAGCTATGCATGTTTATTTATGCATTTCTAAAAGCATGATCTTATATATGCATACATCTATACTATTTTGATTAACTAAAACTGTGGTCATTGGTCATTACTTTTTCCTCAATCAGTTTTAAAAGTTGCTTCTGCCTGTTTCAAAACACCTCAAGAATCAATTTTGTATTCGGGTCATTTAAATCTACAAGTGATCAGGTGTGACCATTATACTTTTATCATACGTACTGATGGTCAAATCTCCTCTAAACTGAATGTTACTCTTGAACAGATGTAGATTTGAATGACCCGAAAAGAAAAAAATGATTGAGTTGTTTCTTTAATTAGGTAGAAGTAATTTAAAAGAACTGATTGAGGAATATGAATTGAACAATGAACAAGGTCATAGTAGTTCCACTATAACATTCAATCAATTTAAGAATGCAAGTTTATATAGCTGCATTGTAGTCTTTTCTGAGAAAGTGAACTGAATGTTAATTAAGTATGAATTGAAAGTTACCTCCCTTATACTATTGCATGTTATGTTTGATTACAGAGCCCTAGTCAGTTTCATGTAAGTGTTTATTGCCATGTATTCATTTATATATATATTACCTGTAGATATTTGTAGAAGTTTTGTTGAATAAAATACCATTTATTTTTGTAGAAAATTCGCTAAAATATAACAATATATACTGTACCTACGTCATTCCATTATTATGTCAGAGCTAAGGATAAGGGTGCTTAATTATATACAGGATGTGTAATCCTCTCTTGGTAGTTTGATGGGGGCTAAAGATTGATTAGATTGTAATGATCTTATTCTTATCTTATAAAAAGATATTTTCCTCTTAGATTTTAAGGTGTATTAAAAGTAGGAAATTTTCATAGTTTCTTTAATTGTTGTCATTAACATTGCCATTAACTTAAAAACCAGAATGTTACAAATATTGCAGTGAACTTGATTTGTTCTTATTTTATTCAAATTTGCTGAAACAAGAAATAGGAAAAAAGAAGAATATTATGCTGATGGATTTTTTTTTCCAATTAAAGATTGCTTTAGTGAGGAAATGACTTTTTAAAACCTATGCATGCATGGTATGGTTTAATATGGTTTAAATTATATCCTATGCCTTGGTTTGTGCAATATATATATTTTGAAAGATATTTTTTAACATAAAAAATGTAGTCCTGTAAATTTGAGAATTTTTTCCCACCGCTTTAGAAAAAAAAATATCCTGAGGTCCATGACTGTCCATGTTAAATTTTATGTTATTTTGATATCAGCGCAGAATGTGAAGCATAGTGCATGATTACAATAATAGTGATGTGAAAGCAGCTGTTTAAGGTAGTACGGGAGTTTAAAATTGCGCATCATTCTTGCGCATGTGACTTAAAATGGAATTCAATATGGGAACATTGCCGAAACCATTTTCAATGTCTTATAATAGTTAAATTTGATAAAATATGCCACTTTTATTAAGTAACCACGCAAAATATTGAACCTTTCAGCTAACTCCTGTTCCATTAAGGGGAGATAATTTGCATAGAAATAATAGGAAAAAATGAGTTTTTGCGATTTATTCAAAAATAAGTTCGGTGACACCCAAATTTTTTTCATGGAAATTGAAGGTCAGTATATAAGCTATTAATTCACCAACTTTTAAAAAATTCTATCTGATGTAACTAAAATAATTTAAAATTTTGTTAAAATTCGCTAATTTTCTTCTATTATTTCAACCAAAATAGCAGATATTTACATTTCATATTTTATTCTTATATGGCCGGTGACCCTTTATTTTTATTTTATTTTTTGTATGCCCTAATAACAAAAATATCAGAAAATTCTATCTGACAGAATTTTAGACCCCCGTACCACCTTAATGAGTAAAAATAGCATTATGGACCAAAGTGATATAAACATTCATCAGGGTTGCCACAGACCTGGGAAAAAGGGAAAAACCCAGGATTTTTGTTTTAGGTGCTCCTGTTCGGGAAATAGCTGGAAAAATGCGAAAAAAGAAATAAATCTGGGGAAAATCCTTGAAAAAGGAAATACCGGATGTTGTAAATAAAATATTACTTCCCTTCAAATGTATTGTAACTCAAATAATTCAGTCCCTCTCCGTATCCGATTCTCTCCTTCGTAGATGGATCATATTGAGAGGAATATTACAACTGGATTATTTCGGCTAGCCTCATTGCGAATTTTTTCTCTCATTAGTCGTTATGTACAAGAACTTCAAGGGACGATCTTACAGATACTGTAAATCTAGATCTTGAGCGCAAATGTTTCACTGAATTGTTATCAAAGGTTGATTTTAATTTAGAAGTATCTCCCACGGCATAGCTCCGTCCTTGGATGATTTTAGATAGTTGTTCTTTGCTGGTCAGTTTTAAGAATATTTCAGTTGATGGATTTTCAAATATTTTGATTTGATCTGCACAGGAGAGACACACGCTGTCGAAATGGTCATATGCATGAACTAAGCTCACCGTAAACTTAATTCGGTATTTTGTTATTTAACCACGATGCAATGCAAAACACGTTTTCAAAGCAAAAATATATCTTGTGAATTAATTGTTCCAAGTTGAAGCTCTACTGACAAACAAGGCATTAAAAAATTATTGACATACATGCATTGGTCAGCAAATAAATGTGTCAATACAAGTTGGATTCAAATAAGGGCAAATCCTAGATGAATACAAGACAAATGAAAGACAGCTGATTTCAACCTTTGTTCAGGCAGACATATAAGCTAAATGGTTGGTTTAATTTAGGTTTAATGATCGGATGCATTTTACCTATCTCTTGTATGAAGTCTGTCAAAAGTGTTTTTACGGGAACCATGCACAACAAAACAATGCCATAAATGAAGAGTTTGAATTCCTACATTACTGCATAGTACACGAAAACATGAAGATGAGTGATTTAACATCATTGTATCTCACAATTTTTCATTTGTTTTAATCCTTGAAAACTGGTGAAAATCCTTGCAAACCCTTGAAAAATACTTGAATTTCATATGAGAAAAAGGGTGGCAACCCTGATTCATGAGAAAGTGAAAGTAGCAGTTATTTTAGAGAAAGTAAGATGAATGTCAAAGTGAAAGTATAAAGTCTATTTATGATATATAAGTGAGAGTATCTTAAATCATAAAAGAAAGTAACCCAAGTAGAGAATAACACAAGTAGAAAGTAGTTTTATGACTAACACAGCTTTACATAATCAATAGTGTCAACAACTTTTGTAGGAACTGAATTGACAGGATTAAGGTACAGACACACCCACATTATTTTGCATGTTCACCCAAATTTGTAACCCTACAAATTATCAGGATTAAGGGTCTAAACAATTATATATACATGTATATATGTTACTTGAAGTCAGAATGTATTATTTATTAATAACATCTATAACCAATATGAATGGGAGTTTTGTTTCAGTCATCAAAGGAATGTTACCGGTATTTTAATGGTTAATTTCATTCGAATTTTAAAAGTCAAGACTTTTCTTGTTTGGGTTCAATCATTCTGATTGGACAAAAAATTTTTCACCATTAGGACTGAATTATCTCCTCTCTCGTCTTCAATTGGGACCAGCTTTAACTCTGGTGCCAGTTTCTTTAACTTTACCCTTGACATTGAGATGGGGTATGTATTCTTTGCTTCATGTATATAAATTTATCTTGTAAAAACAGCTGCAACAGATAGACACCTATGGATATATATCAAATTGAGGTATCTACTCTTTAACTTAGGTGTCATTAAATTTTGATAGAGCTGGAATTCTTCAATCATGTAACAATAAACTGGGGTTCTGTATTGTTTAAACATTTACCTTCCTGTCAAAAATGTCAAAAAAAATTTAATTCAGTGATAATGAATTTATGATGTTGCCCAAAAATTACACAAGTATAATCCATTTAAAAACAAGACTGGTCGCTTTAATTGTCAATTGCTTGGAAATTTTTCTCCAGTATGGGTTGTAATGATCAGTCGAAATTGGAGATGATTAGAATTAACTCACTTCATCTGTAGATAAAGAAATGTTTTGTATGTTAGGGTGCGCTTAACATTGCAGTGCCTTGTTTGTTTTGGTTTGTTTTGAAGTTTTATAGTAGAATAATGAAACTTTGCTTGTGTTTTAGGTCATTTGTTTATAATAAAATCAAATATACCCAAATATCTAAGTTTATTTTTGTTGAAACACATGTTTATTATTTTTATGTATTTTTATCTTTGGTTCTAAGATTTTAACCAACAAAAACCACCTATAAATAGTAACACATATTATATTTAAATTTCACAGCATACAACCTTTTTGTTGACCTCCCTACCATGTTAATTGCATGTGTTACCATGTTATATATTTATATAATACAGAAACTTAACAGAAAAGGGGCATTGAAAGTTATAGAGACCATCTTTCTAAATAAAATGTTTTTTCCTCAAAATGTATACTCATGTCGTTAATTTACACTTAAAATTAGTTTTTTACGACAGATGTTTACATTCAGTCCTCTCCATATTTCCAAGATCATATGAGAGGAAGGTTTGTGGTCTGTTTCAGACTATTGTCACCCATGTTCTTCGGAAGATTTAGTTATATAAGGATCAATCTGTCTGTCTGTTTATTATCTGTCCTTCATTCTTCATATTGTTCTTCCCTAAATTTGTAACAATGATTGCTCTTGTAGTTGCTCCAGATTGAGTCAGTTCAAAATTTTAGGGACAGCTTATAACTATTCTTAAATCTTCATATGGCTTAACCAAGTCACTCATTCTAGATAATGATACTACAGAGCTCTACAATTGTATGTAGAAATATTACAAAAATGAAAGTGTTATGCCCCTGGATCATGGAAGTTGATAATTGGGAATCTTTATAGACAGTAGCTTAAGGAAGACTAAAACATTGAAGATAAAAAAGAAAACATGTCTAGGAGGAATTAAATTCATATTTTGTCTTTTTACAACAAACAAAATGTTGAAGAATCTGCCCTTAGGGTTGATATTGAAGATTATTGTCAGAATTTCACATTTTATCTTGAATTAAATGTAATTTTGGATGATTGACTATAGAAAGATGCATTACTGACAGTCTGTAATATGTCCTGTTTTATTGAGATGTAAAGAAAAAACAAACTTAATTGTGTTTATGTATATGACAGCATACTAATATGGAATATAGGATGTTTTGTTTTTGATACTGACTTTATCATGGCCAGTATCAAGTGAGCCCATTAGATCGAGCTTGATCCGTTACGTCGTGACAAATCCGTATCAAAAACAAAACGTCCTATATTTCTTTTATCGGTAATTCACAAAATGACAAATAAAACTGCATATTAAGTGGAAAAAGGCTGAAATTTCTATTTCAGCAAAGTTAATCTATTGTTAATTGCAATATTTTTTATGGATTCTTCGTTCAATGTATTATGCGTATAAACATGACAAATAGAACAAAATATGAGGTCAGCATAGCAACCTGCACGTGATGCCTTCATAGTGACCTAATAATTTTGTGATATTGTCCAGTTCGATGATACAGAGATTATCAGTCTCTGTAGATCAAAGGAAATTCATACAAATGACCGATAAGGCATATTTGAGCATGTATCATGGAATGGTCAAGTCCTAATCACTCTAGCATTATCAAATGTCATGAAATTTAAACTTGATTTTTCTCAAAAGTAAGACAAGAATCAATTTGATTTTGATAAGGGAGACCTTATGAAAAAAAATTATACAATTCTAAGTTGTAAGATTTTTGGTAACTATTCCAATTTTCCTGAGACAAAAGGTCTAAAAGGGTTCAGAATTGCCCTTTGAGTAACAGGCAATATGTGACAGATTTGGTATAGATCTTGCCAGACTTTGAAGTTTTAAGGGATCAAAAGAAACCTTTTTATAAAATGAAAGCAAACGTTCATATCACATGTCTTTGCTTGGCTGTTTATTACTCATTGTTTTTCTGTTCCACACTTTTACTGTGTCCACAGTCATTTTAAGCTAACACTTGTCCAAATATTCAAAGTAATATATAAATTGTTATCCTATTTACCTTGAAGTTGATTTGAAACTTTGTGCCCTCAGATGGAGGATCAGGGGGCATATTGTTTTTGTCCTGTCTGTCTGTCTGTCTGTTTGTTCATCCAAAACTTTAATCTTGGCTATAACTTTGGAACTTTTAAAGATAGAAGTATAACACTTGGCAGGTGTATAGATCTAGTCAAGAGGAACATAAATGTGCCCCAAAATATTAGGTCAGGTCAAAACTCAAGGTCTTAGAGGTGAAAATCTTAAATTTGCTTTTCATATGTTATGTATGTAAAGGAAGATAACTCAAACCGAATATTAAGATTCCATTTTAAAATTGATTAAACTAATAAACTTGGTACTTTTGGTTCTTAGATTTTAATGATGAGTTCATAAATAATAATGAGATGGTGTTTCATTTCATCTTTTGTATAAATTAATCATACATTTAATTTTTACAGCCTAACACAGGAATATTAGCCATGCTGGACGAGGAATGTTTAAGACCAGGAAATGTAACAGATATGACATTCTTAGAAAAGATGAACACAAGTTGTGCAGACCATCCACATTATGAAAGCCGTGGATGTCGGAAAAATCAGTCCGATAAAACATTAGCTATAGATGTATTCCGACTGAAACACTTTGCTGGAAATGTGAGTATTATTTTACTTGGAAAGAATTATAATGACTTCTCTCTTTTGATTTGGAGACATATATTGTTTTTAGCTCACCTGGCTATGCCAGGGTGAGCTATTGCCATCACTTGGCGTCCGTCGTCCGTCCATCGTTAGCTCACTTTCAAAAATCTTCTCCTCTGAAACCACTGGGTCAAATGGAACCAAACTTTAATTGAATCATTACCAGGGTATCTAGTTTCAAATTTGTTATTTTGTATGCCATTACTAAAAATAGAACATAGGGGTAAATTTCAGTTTTTGGCAAATAACTCAAAACCGTTACAGATATCAAAATTTGACAGGAATAAAAATGATCAGTATAAGAAGAAATACCAATGCTGAAATTTTGAAGAAAATCTGATGATCCCTCTAAGAGTTATTGCCCTTTTTCTGTAAAATTTTCAAAATTTTGATGTTTTTTATTATGCCCCGGATCGAGGATCGGGGGGCATATTGTTTTTGTCCTGTCTGTCTGTCTGTCTGTCTTTCTGTTTGTCTGTGCGTCCGAAACTTTAACCTTGGCTATAACTTTTGAACTATATAAGGTAGACTTTTAATTCTTGGCAAGTGTATAGGTCTAGTCAAGAGAAAAAAAAATAGGTCAAAGGTCAAAGGTCAAGGTCATAGGGTCAAAAAGGGGTAAAAATCGGAATCTGGGGGCATATGTAGTGTTTCACAAACACATCTTGTTTTTTATTAAAAAACTATAACAGATAGAGGTTAAGTTTAAATTGCAAAAATGTTCAGCATGTTAAGATCTACCCACATGGATTTTTTTGAAGAAAATCCAAGTACCTATAAATGAGTTGTGGTCCTTTATTGGTCAAATTTTTCGTGATTTTTACTTTTTGTCCTATATTTCAAAAATGCTTTGAGAAAGAGGTCAAGTTTAAAATGCAAAAATGTTCAGCAAGTTAAGGACTATATTTTATTGAACACATTCAAGTTTTCCGACCGCTTCCAAGATGGCCGCCAGCGGGGAACTTGGTTTACTATTTGACCTAATGGGAAAATTCATACAAAGAACTTCTTCTTGAGAACCACTGAATGGATTTGAACCAAACTTGGCATGAATGATG
>MJUU01063993.1:37033-49464 GCA_002080025.1 Modiolus philippinarum
AGTCCGTGTTTGGTTCCGGTCCACTGGGTTTGGACTTTGACTATTTTCGGTAAAATATCAGTTTTCTGGAGTTTTTTTCTAAACCGTTCCATATACTGAGTTAATACATGGTATGTGTGTCAACAATTATAAATTACAGATGAAGTTAGTGTTTGGTTTCGGTCTACTGAGTTTGGATGGAGTTATGGCCGACTAGGACTTTTGACTATTTCGGTAAAATATCAGTTTTCCGGATTTTTTTTCTAAACCGTTCCATATATTGAGCTGATATTTGGTATGTGATTCTACCATAATGAGTTACAGATGAAGTTCAAGTTTGGTTCCGGTCAATTGATTTTGGACACAGTTATGGCCCATTGACTTAGAAAATTTTGGTAAAATATAGGTTTTCCAGACTTTTTTCTAAACCGTGTCAGATATGAAGCTAATATTTGCTACGTGAGTCTACCACTATGGGTTACAGATCAAGTTTGAGTTTGGTTCCGGTCAATTGATTTTGGACGGAGTTATGGGTCTTTGACTTAGAGAATATTTTGGCAAAATATAGGTTTTCCGGACTTTTTTTCTAAACCGTTTCAGATATGAAGCTAATATTTGGTACATGAGTCTACCACTATGGGTTACAGATCAAGTTCGAGTTTGGTTCCGGTCCATTGATTTTGGACTGAGTTATTGGCCTTTGACTTAGAAAATTTTGGTAAAATATAGGTTTTCCAGACTTTTTTTCCTAACCGTTTCAGATATTAAGCTGATATTTGCATTGTTAATCAACTACTATGGGTTACAGATCAAGTTTGAGTATTGGTTGGGTCCATTGATTTTGACGAAGTTATGGGCCTTGGGCTAGGAAAACTTTTCTTTAACTATTTTTGCTGGTATCACTGAATTATTCCACCGGTAGGGGACTCCTGTATTGCCTTGCAATACGATCCACACTTGTTATAATGCAGATCCTTTGTACCTGTGTCAGAGGTGTACTGTACCGTACTTTTATTTTCTTTTTTTTATACCCCGCCACTCGTAGTGGCGAGGTATTATGTGATACCCCAAGTCGTGTGTCCGTCCGTCCGTCCATCCGTCCCTCCGTCCGTCCGACCCCCCCGAAGGTTTCCGACTGATAACTTGTGAACGAAATAACATGAGGTTTCCAAACTTGGTATGTAACTTCTTTACTACAAAACTCAGGCCAAGTTATATTTCGGGTTCAGAGGTCCAAGGGGTTCTGGAGTTATGCCCCTTGAAACTTTGAAATTTTGCGAATTTTAGGGTTTCCGACTGATAACTTGTGAACGAAATAACATAAGGTCTTCAAACTTGGTATGTAATTTCTTTACCACAAAACTCAGGCCAAGTTTCATTTGGGGTTCAGAGTCCAAGGGGTTCTGGAGTTATGTCCCTTGAAACTTTGAAATTTAGCGAATTTTAGGGTTTCCGACTGATAACTTGTAAATGAAATAATATAAGGTCTTCAAACTTGGTATGTAACTTGTTAACCACAAAACTCAGGCCAAGTATGATTTTAAGTTCAGAGGTCTAAGGGGTTCTGGAGTTATGCCCCTTGAAACTTTGAAAATTTGCGACTTTTAGGGTTTCCGACTGATAACTTGTGAATGAATAAATATATTGTCTCAAACTTTGTATGTAATTTGTTTACCAAAAAACTCAGGCCAAGTACGATTTTTGGTTCAGAGGTCCAAGGGGTTCTGGAGTTATGCCCTTGAAACTT
This sequence comes from Modiolus philippinarum, assembly GCA_002080025.1. NCBI lineage: Eukaryota > Metazoa > Mollusca > Bivalvia > Mytilida > Modiolidae > Modiolus > Modiolus philippinarum. Next base: position 38,760 of record MJUU01063993.1, read on the forward strand.
TGAAATTTTGCAAATTTTAGGGTTTGCAACTGATAACTTGTGAATGAAATAACATACTGTCTTCTAATTTGGTGTGTAACTTGTTTACCATAAAATACAGGCGAAGTATGATTTTGGTTTAGAAGTACACAGGGATCTGGAGTTATGCCTTTTTAAACATTGAAATTTTGTGGAACGTGGCGGGGTATCATGTAATGCACCATTACTATTTTTATCAAAATCCAAGTTGCTGAACTTTCAGGAAAAGGCTACTTTGATGGAAGGCTTTACAGTGAAAATTAATGAAAAGTATAAGTACATTTCAAATATTGAGGGTCAACCCATGTGTAGGATATACTGTCCATGTAAAAGAAAACCCGGTTTGCTGTCACATTGACAGCTTTCCTCTTGTTCATGGATTTCCTGGTTCACTTGAACCATGAAATTAAGTTCCTGACAAAATAAATTTTAGTTTAAGTGTATGAAATTTGAAACCATGAATTTAAGTACCCATGAAGCAGGGATCCGGAAATGCCACTTTTTTTGTCGATCATGACCGAAATTCTCAATTTTTGACTGGACTGAATTTCCACCTTTCGGACATTCAAAAAAATTGTATGTAAAAAAATCGGACATTCTACAAGAGAATGCATGTAGAATTTGACTTGCATCCTCAGTCAACTAATTAAATTTGATGTGATATGTCAACAGGTAATTATTAAATAAATTAAATAAACATGTCATCACCTATAATCGGATTAACATGTGATTGTCACACTTTTGTTGATTGCCAATTTCGAATTAATTACACTTCTGATGATGTGTTAAAGGGTTGTTAATTGAAACATAGGTGAGGGAAGCATTTAGAATGGATATTTTTAAAAGTAATTTCACTTCAAACGTGATATTTCCTTTTTAATTTCAACATTTTATCGATCGGTACTTTCATTTCTACTTACTCACCATTGCGCATGCTTGTAGGTAAAATTAATTGGGAGATCGATAAAATCCAATATTACTGTAAATAAAATTATATTTTATTCCTACTGAATTTTCTTAGTGCCCCAAGAAGTCTTTAAAACGTTTATTTGAATGCAATGCATTCATAGCCATGTCAGATTTTGTTCAAGGGTAAAACACATGTGTCATTTCCAGTTTACTTAATTTTTGTCATCGAAGAAAATGTCAACTGAATTTTGACATTTGGACATCACTTCAGTTAATAAACATGAATTATCAACTGAATGCAGTACTTTCTTAACCTCAGTCATCAAAATATAAGGCCAAAATCAAATGTTTGCTTTGAATACCTAACTTAAATCACCATCATTGAAATAAGGGGGGTTAAGACGATGTCAAAACTTTCATTCACATTTTTTTTCCCCTTGAAAAATGACTGAAATGTGGTGGGAAAATTTCCAGATCCATGCCAAGAAGTCTTGATATTCGTTAAAACCATGAAAATTGATGTCCATGTATAAAAGTACTACCACAGTATACTTTTACTTATAGTGGAAATCTCCTTCTATACAAGAACAGGGATTGAACATAGGCAGGTGCAGACAATAATAGATGTGTTAAATATAGGAAAGGTCCTTATCATTGGATATATGTGTGATCGGTCATTATATATTTCTCTACTTTTCTTTTTGATGAAAACAAAGGATTCTACCTTTTTCAGCTGCCACAAACTGATGAAAGTTCAACATTGAATTTCTTATTTTAAATTTTGAAAAAAAGTATATTCTAGTAGTAATGTAATGTATCAGTCAAAATCACATATTTTATGTGTAAAACATATATGTCCAAAATCTAACTAAGTTCACAGTGATTTTCTGTCAACTCTTGTCCAAATGAACCCCATTCAATTTACTGTGATTTTTTTTAAATTTCAGGTGGTATACAAAGTTAATGGTTTTATAGACAAAAACAATGATTTGCTGTTTCGAGATTTGTCTCAAGCTATGTTCAAATGTAAACACAAATTATTACCAACCTTCTTTCCTGAGGGTGATCCTAAACTGAAGTCTAGAAAGAGGCCTCCTACTGCAGGGTCACAGTTCAAGGTTAGTATGCAAATCTAGAAAAGGGTCAGTCTAACTGCAGGGTCATAGTTTAAGGTTAGTATGTAAATCTAGAAATGCAGGGTCAAAGTTTAAGATTAGTTTGTTAAACTGGAAAGAGGCCTCCTAAACTGGAAAGAGGCCTCCTATACTGTGTGCAGGGTCACGGTCCAAGGTTGGTATGTAAATTAGAAAAAAAAGGATTCCTACTGCAGGGTCACAGGTCAAGCTAGGTAGAGGTTTCTTGTTGGAGAGTCATAGTTCAAGCTAAATATATTCCTCCTACTGTCGGGTCATAGTTCAAGATTTAAATCTAGAAATGCAGGGTCACAGTTCAAGATTAGATTGTATAACTGGAAAGAGGCCTCCTATACTGTGTGCAGGGTCACAGTCCAAGGTTAGTATGTAAATCTAGAAATAATCCTCCAACTGTAGGGTCATTGTTCAAGGCCAGTATGTAAATATAGAAAGAGGCCTCCTACTGGAGGGTCATAGTTCTAGGTTAGTATGTAAATCTAGAAATAATTATCCCACCTTAGGGTCACAGTTCAAAGTCAGGTATGTAAATATAGAAAGAGGCTTCCTACTGCAGGGTCACAGTTTAAGGTCAGTACTTAAATCTACATATTGTACTGAAGATGTATCTAATTTTGCAACTGCTTATTTTAATAGATTTTTATAGATCAATAGAAACACAGGTATCAATTTTAGCTTTTACCATATTTAACAAATTGCTGTTTTCTACATATTTCATATTTTCAATGTTCCTATATTGTATTTTGCTTTCTAACCTTGAAAATTTAAAATAAGTGCAGTTGTGAAATCTGCTACAATGTCAACAGAAGTACAAAAATAAGTTTTCAGTATTGTTGTGTAAGTTTAACAAACAAGTTATTATGTTAGTCTGTCTTAATGTCACACATAGAAGATATCTGAGAATATAAAGAAAACTTTATGTTAGCAAAAACTTATAATTAATATGTGGACGGGGGTAATAACAAAATTACCGAACAGAACTGTCAAGAGGTGGAAAGACAAAGTGTATGTGTAAACACTAATTGTATTTTTCAGGTATCAGTTGCAGAACTAATGGTGAACTTGTTGTCAAAAAGTCCAAATTATATCAGATGTATAAAGGTCAGTACAGTGTTTGTTTTACATAGTTTAGAATTGTCACATTTTGATCACTGTTGGCTTGTGTCCTTCTATTTGTCTCTCTTTGGTCAACATGGATCCTAATATAGAACATATTCAAAAGTCTGCTCTGAAACTACTTGGCCAAATATCATCACAATAGATCTTCAGTGGTCCTTTTGCAAAATGTGTCCCACAGGCGATGCTTCATCCAAGATGGCATCTAGTAGTGAACTTAGTTAAATATTGGATCCTATGGGAAAACACATTCAAAAATCTTTATCTTCTAAAATTCCTGGGCCCATTAGAACCATACTTTGAAACAATTGTCCTTAGTTAGCCCTGTTGAAAAAAGTGTCAAGCAACTTCAAATCAATCCAAGATGGCCACCAGCAGGGAACATAGTTTAACAATGGACTCTATAGGAAAGAATTCAAAGACCTTCTCCCCTGAATCCACAAGCCAGTTGGAACCAAACTTAGTCACATTTGCCTTTTGTTGATACCTTTTAATTAACTTATCTGGTAATTTAGCATCTCATCCAAGATAACCACCAGCAAGTTCATTTGTACTTTATCATACCCCTTGCTTTAGCATCTGCCATAGGGTACATACTTTGTGGCGACAACTCCTCCTAGACAACTTGGTGAAATTCAATGAAACTTTTTAATAGAATGTTCAGTACATATTGCAATTGTGCGCCAGCTACTAAAAAATTTGATTTGACTTCAATTGTTTTTTTTGTGATTTTTATACGACCGCAAAAAATTTTGCCGTCGTATTATGGTATGGTGCAGTCATCGGCGTTTCTAGTGAATGGATCATTTTCAAATTTCATAATGAGGTTTCTTGGCATAAGGTTAAGCTCGGGTTTTAATTTCGGGTTTGTGGCCATACCCATTTCAGAAAAAGGGGTAAAATTGGGTATTTTCATGTCTGTGGACAGCATAACTTTGGTCCCAGTAAACAGATCATTTTCAAATTTTAGTATGATGTTTATTTGCACATGCTTAAGCCTGGGTCATAATTTTATGTTCCTGACTCTGCCCATTTCAGAAAAGGGGTTAAATTGGGTGTTTTCACATATTTGACTGTAGAATCTTTATTATTTATTGAATTTTGATGGGGTTTCTTTCAGTGTACTCCTTGGAAAATTTCCAACATGTAATGTGCCAATTTATTTCACATGGCATGTATCGTTTACGAGATAAATGCGGCCCAAAAGGAGCAAATTTAAAAAATTTCAATTTTTAGCTTGCCGGAATGAATGTCCTGAGAGCTATTGTCATACCCCCGGTGTCGGCGTCATCGTCCGCGGAGTCAGCAAAAACTTTAACCTTGCTTGTGGAATGGAGACCTTAACACTTTCGCGACAGATTTAATATTTTTCGCGGGTTTTTAAGGCCGGGATTTATTTGCACGCGCACATTGTCTGGCCGGAATTAACATGGCAGGTTCTCGGCGAAAATGACAGTACTGTGTACAAAGTCGTTTTACGTAGGAAATACGCGTTATTTCAGGATATAATTTCACAAGTGAATTAGCTGTGTATCCCCGGTGCTTTATGTATGGTTTCAGCAGGATCGTATGCAATGAAATTCGTTCAAAGAAGTATTCTAATCGGTCGTATACGGTTGAAAATGCTAAGCTGGTGAATCGTTTCGATGTGCTGACCGTCTCCAACTTTATTGTACACGAAATGGATAATAAACTCATTGTCTATAGTCTACGATGTGTATTTCTTATCCTTGCATAATACTGGGAATGATAATTATTTCTTTGATGTCAATAATTCGCCCCAGAGATAGAAAATGAATGGAGAAGAAAGCGAATGACACCATGTTTTTCTCCCAAGTGACAAGTAAATAACCAAAGAAAGACAACTCTTCATGTTGACGGATAACTCTTGGACCATCACGAATCACTAAATTTAGACGATCTTAGACTTGTTCCTGAGCAGAAAACTGAATGTTTGACATCAAAACATGAAAAATGTGACTTGTAAAATTGTTATCATATGGAGACAAGAACAGCTTTTGATTTCATCAAAGAAGACACCTGTTTTCAACTACCACCCCCACCCTAAATGAAGAATTTAAATGAATAATTATCAAAATTGATAATTTGTTCTCACATGTGTAAAGGAACTAATTAGATTAAAATTAAAGTATCAAAATTTTCTCACTACTCTCTTCTTCAAATAAAAAAAAATGCAACATATATACAAGGACAGGAGAAGTACTGCTAACTTCTCTGAAGTCACTGCTCTCTCTTTCTCAAAAAAAAAATAAATAAATAAAATAAAATAATAATAAAACCATTATGTTCCTATGTTCCTTTTCAATTTCAACATGCAACAGACAAATAAAGTTTATTAGTTTGCTTTACAGGAGAAATCAGATTAAAAAATATACATGTAAATTTAAATTTTCTAAAATGTTTTTTTTTTTAATTCAATAAAATACAAGCAATGTCTTTGTGAAATACAAGACACATGCACCTATTCCTTCACAAACCAGATTAGGAGGAGGGAAAGTTTTCCTCTTTTTACTGAAATGCATGGACTTTTATATTATTCAAAATGTAGAACAATTGTTAACAGCTAGAGGATGTACAAGATGGTTAGTTTGCCTTTTTTGTAATCATTAATTACCACAAATAAATTGTGTTTTGCATTAATTAATTAATCAATAAATAGCAAATGCATGCACCTTATGGTCACATTGTCTGTAAGGTCTTTTGCACTATCATAGAATAATGCATCAGAAATTATTTTACCGTATATCAATTGGACAATAAATAGCAACTATACATGAATCTCATGGTCATACATTATCTGGCAAACCTCTTGCACTATTATTAAAGAATGCATCAGAAAATTATTTTACCATATATATTGAATTTTTTTTTGCATTGTTGATAACAGTTTTACGAAATTATCAACAACTATTATATTTGCAATAGGGATCCAGTCACAACAGCTTTATTACACATATGAATTTAGAATTGAAGTTTTTACAACATGTGTCAAATAATTTTCTTCTTTTTTTCTCAATCATATTACAAGGGCATAAAGTACAGTTCATACCAAATATTTGATTTTTGGTGACCATACTAACACTTTTTGATTTTTTTCCTCCTTTTCTCCGAAGTTTTAGGAATAAGCTTTGTAGCTTGCTTGTTAAAATAAACTGGCAATGCCAGGAGTGGAAATGTGTTTTAGTCCAGAATACAACCAGCAATTATTATTAACACGTAACTTTCCATCTATGATAAAGTTGGTAAGCTGTTTATTTTTAACAAGTTGTTGATATTGTTTTGTTGTTTGTTTGTTTGTTTTTTTAGGGGGGGGGGGCTAAGCAACATGTGCTGTCTGCATAACAAGTAGTAGAAGTTCATTGTAAGATTATTTTCATTCCTAGTGGAATTTTCTACTATAGATGAACTAGCATTTCATTCTGCCTGTAAAACTACATTTCCTTAGAAGTTATTAGAATAAAAAAACATAAAGATAGTGGTCTTTGTTTTGCTGTCAACCTATGTGTCAACACCATACATTTTCATTGCTGTTTTTTTCGGTCAAAAGCAACTTAACGCATTATCAATTATTTTAAGTCCATACATATACTGATACTTGTATTTATATGCCTGGGATGAAATTCCAACCATCAGGACATCAATTTAAAACTTGTGTACATATTCCAAGTCAGTCTTGTTGACTTCTTAAAATTTCAAAAAGAACTGAAGAAGCATGCATGTCATATATATATCAAAATGAACAGGTTTTTATAGCACAATTCATTCTTTTTTAATTAGTTATCTAAATAACACTTAGTGTGTATGGTAAATGTCCAACATTGTTTAAAATTCAAGATTTTTGTTATCTGTTCTGCCATAGGTCAAAAATTGACTCCCATTTTAACAAATATTTGTAAAAAATAATGTGTTCCTTGTTTCTGAATGGAATTTTGTCTTGATTTCAATAAATTAAGAGCATTATTTATCTGAGAAATAGATGCATGCTTCTGCCCATGGCCTTTCCAACTTCCGACAAATAAGAGACATTATATTAGTTTTAACATGTGGGTTTCTTCTAATATAAATCAGATAAAATGACAGAACATTTTTGTCAAAATGGTGGTTCTTGCACCGATTCCATTTATGATTGAGAAACATCAAGACCATGAAAACCTGTCAATGTATTTTGCTCAAAAACAATCCCCATTCACCATGGCTCCTTCCGGGGCATGTTACACTCTATTAACTTGGCACGATTTGACATTTTGAGTAGGGAGAAACAAAAACATTTTTCCGCAAGTGAAGACACGATACCCGTTTGATTATCCATAAAATTACTCCGTAAGTCAGGAATTGTTCGCACTCGTATGGAGCTAACATAAAATTAACACCGTGAAGATTACTACCGTTGTCCGTTTCATTAAAAGTATGCCGGTTAGACAGAGTAATTGTCGATAGTTTGTGACCTCGCCGTTCAGGTTTTCCTTCCTCCACCATTTTGGTTGATCACATGTTTTGCGTATGCAAATTTCTAGTTTTAATTTTAGTGTTTCATAATTTCCAAGTCGCTAAATAAAAACTTTTAGAGAATTGGATACGGGCTACAAGATTACCATCACTTACAATGTCCTGAACGCATAAATCATTAAAAATTGCGTTAAACACGACGCGCACACGTGACACGTTTTATGTATCCTCAAGGATACACTCGCTCTGTGCAACGTGTATCCTCAAAGATACATTCGCCCTGCGCACCGTGTATCCTCAAGGATACACCCGCTGTGAAAGGGTTAAGAAATGGAATGTTGATATTTAGTATGTGGCTTCCTTGTGATGAGAGCTTTCTTGTGGTACCATATTTGTAGACATTTTGACCTTGACCTTGCCCCTAGGGCAATTTATAAAAAACTTTAACCTTGCCTCTAGAAGGCAGGCTTTTAGTGGTAGGGTGTTTATATGTGGTATGTTACTTCCCTGTGATGAGAGCTTTCTTGTGATGCCAAATTTATAGACATTTTGACCTTGACCTTTCCCTGAGGGCAATTTTCGAAAAACTTTAACCTTGCCTCTAGAAGATAGGCTTTTAGTTGTAGGGTGTTCATATTTGGTATGTAACTTCCTTATGATGAGAGCTTTCTAGCGGTACCATATTTGTAGACATTTTGACCTTGACCTTTCCCTGAGGGCAATTTTTGAAAAACTTTAACCTTGCCTCTAGAAAGTAGTGGTAGGGTGTTCTTATTATACCCCCGCTGGAAAAGTGGGGATATATAGTGATGTGGATGTCTGTCAGTCGGTCCGTCCTTCCGTCCTTCCGTCTTTCCGTCCGTCCGTTACACATGGGGGTACCCATCTCTTATCTGCAACTCCTCCTGAACCACTGAATAGATTTCATGAAACTTAAACATAGTCTTTGTGACATAATGTAGATGTGCACCTCATATTTCAGAATTTGATCTCTCTGATTGATTTTTGGGGTTTCCCATTGCCAAACATGGACTTTGCCATTACATTACAAGTGGGTACCTATCTCTTATCCACTACTCCTCCTGAACCTCTGAATAGATTGTCATGAAACTTTAACGCAGTCTTTGTGACATAATGTAGATGTGCACTTCCTATTTCAGATTTTGATTTATTTGATTTTTGGGGTTTCCCATAGCAAAACATGGACTTTGCCATTACATTACAAGTGGATACCCATCTCTTATCGGCTACCCCTCCTACCACTCATGAAACTTTAAGACAGTCTTTTTGACATAATGTAGATGTGCATCTTCTATTACAGAAATTGATTTGATTTGATTAATTATCAAATGGGGGAGCGGGGGGTATATATTAGTGAGCTTTGCTCACAGTTTTTCTAGTTTGGTATGTGACTTCCTTATGATGAGAGCTTTCTAATGGTACCATATTTGTAGACATTATGACCTTGACCTATCCCTGAGGGCAGTTTTTGAGAAACTTTAACCTTGCTTATAGAATTTAGTTGTTTATTGGTAGGGTGTTCATATTTGGTATAATACTGTCTTGTGATGAGAGCTTTCTAATGGTGCCATATTTGTAGACATTATGACCTTGACCTTGCCCTGAGGGCAATTTTTTGAAAACTTAAACAGTGTTTCTAAAATGTTGACATTTAGTGGTAAGGTGTTTAATTTCGGTATATGACTTCCATATGATGATAGCTTTCTGATGGCACCATATTTTTTTTAGACATTTTGACCTTGACCTTGTCCTTAGGGCAATTTTTTTTTAAAACTTTGAGCTTGCTTTTAGAAGTTAAGTGTTTAGTTATAGGGTGTTTATATTTTCTTTGCGACTTCCCTATGGTGAAGGCTTTCTGGTAGTACCATAGTTGTAGACTTTTTGACCTTGACATTGCCCTTGGGCAATTAAAAAAAAAAATTGAACCCTGTTTTTAGAAGTAATTCTTTTAGTGATATGGGGTTTCTGTTTGACATGTGGCCTTCTTATATCACATTTAAGGTATTTAGCCTTCAAATTAATTGTGCATTGCGGTTACTCTTATCCCCGGCGAGCTATGTTGTCTTCTGACAACTCTTGTTTTTCCTTCGTCTCAAGGAAGTTGAGGGGGACTATTGGAGTACCCCTGGCGTCCTCGTCCGCATCCGAGTCTACGTCTACATCCGTGTCCGCATTTGGGCATATATCTCTGCAACTATGAAGGGTGGGGCATCAAACTTTGTGTGCAAATGCATCTTGGGCTATCTCACAGCCTCCAAGAAAATTAGGTCTCTTTGACCTATATTTTCTGCTTGACTGGCTTTCATTCAATTTAAGGTCAAAGTTGATATCTCAGTAACTGTACATGGTAGGATCATCTAACCTTGCATGTGCATGCATCTTTCGCGGTAGGTCAGCATCCAGGCAAAATTAGGTCACTTTGACCTATATTTTCTGCATGACTGACTTACATTCAAGTTTACGTCCTGAGTTCAGATGTAAGTAACTGTACATTGTAGGATCATCTAACCTTGCATGTGCATGCATCTTTGGGGGTAGGTCAGCATCCAGGCAAAATTAGGTCACTTTGACCTATATTTTCTGCATGATTGACTTACATTCAAGTTTGCGTCTGAGTTCAGATTTAAGTGACTGTGCATGGTAGGATCATATAACCTTGCATGTGCATGCATCTTTGGCAGTAGGTCAGCATCCAGGCAAAGTTAGGTCACTTTTCCGTTTATGTCCGAATTCAGGTCTTGATAACTGTACATGGTAAGATCATCTAGCCTTTGTATACATGCATAAGGGATGGTAAATGAGCACCATGGCCAAATTTGGTTTCTGTGTCCATGTGCCATAACGAGGCGAACTTTGTAATCGTTGATTACTTATGTTTTATTTTTAGTCCGATTTTGATGCAGTTTTTAGTTCGCCTCAACGAAGTTGAGGGGGACTATTGGAGTACCCCCGGCGTCCTCGTCCGCGTCTACGTCTATGTCTACGTCCGCGTCCGCATTTGGGCATATATCTCTGCAACTATG
>MJUU01063993.1:61995-72506 GCA_002080025.1 Modiolus philippinarum
TCCTCTGAAAATATTTAGTCAATTGGAACCAAAATAAGACTCACTGGTCCCCTTCAAGAAAGGTGACAGTAGAACTGCATCCCATCCAAAATAGCTGCCAGCCTGGAATATAGTTTAACTTAAGATGATATAACAACAATGTCTATTAACAAATTTGAAAATAATGCCCTTAAAACATTGGGATTATTTTAACTGCATAAATCAGCCGTGGCCCAGGTGAGCGATACAGGCTCTTGAGAGCCTCTTGTTGAAGGTTGATAAATCCCTGTAGCAACCTATTTCAAAGTCAGTAATTGTTTTATTATATGATTATACACAAGGAAAGAATTAATTAGGAAAAAGACAATTTGGAAATTGTTTCCCTCGAACGTCATCATTATTTATCTATTTGTTTGTTGGTTGATTTTTATTTTTATTCATTTGTAATTTATCCTTTTGATAATAATTAGTAAATTTTTTGCCTTTTATTAACAAATTTGAAAGTTTTAACACATTAAATGAAACATTCATCCAAAAATACAGTTCTCTCTAAAATTAAATTGACAATGGTATTCTGGAATTTTTATTTCTATTTTTAGCCCAAATCAGGTTGACATTACAGTCCACATAACCTGTAGCTATTTATAGCACATTTGAGGTTGACAAGATACATATTCATTACCTTTCAAGAGGTTTTCAGCCAATTAGAAAACAGTAATAATAATATCATATAATAACTACCATTGTTGGTTATATTTTATTTACATTAGTTTATAGATGTATCAGGAAGTACTAATTTCTTTGTTTATACAAAAAGTCAGTTCACCAATCACCTCCTTTTATAGCAGGGCAACACTAGGGGAACTATCAATGGATGCAAAAAATTTCCCAAGAAATTAAAAAGGCCAAAAGAGCCACCTTTTGATGAAGATGTGGACAAATGGTAATAAACAGAGAAATTTTCTTTGCAGTTTAGTTTTGCTTTTTTTAGCTTGCCGGGATGAATGTCCAGAGATCTATTGTCATACCCCCGGTGTCGGCGTCGTCAGCAAAAACTTTAACGTTGCTTGTGGAATGGAGACCTTAAGAGTTGGGATGTTGATATTTAGTATGTGGCTTCCTTGTGAAGAGAGCTTTCTTGTGGTACCATATGTGTAGACATTTTGACCTTGACCTTGCCCTTAGGGCAATTTTTAAACAACTTTAACCTTGCCTCTAGAAGGCAGGCTTTAAGTGGTAGGGTGTTCATATTTGGTTTGTGACTTCCTTATGATGAGAGCTTTCTAATGGTGCCATATTTGTAGACATTTTGAACTTGACCTTTCCCTGAGGGCAATTTTTTAAAAACTTTAACCTTGCCTCTAGAAGGTAGGCTTTTAGTGGTAGGGTGTTCATATTTGGCATATAACTTCCTTATGACAAGAGCTTTCTTCTGGTACCATACCTGTAGACATTTTGACCTTGACCTTGCCCTGAGGTTAATTTTTAAAAAAATTTAACCTTGCCTATAGAAGGTAGGCTTTTAGTGGTAGAGTGTTTATATTTGGTATGTAACTTCCTTATGATGAGAGCTTTCTTCTGGTACCTGAGGGCAATTTGTAAAAAACTTTAACCATGCCTCTAGAAGGTAGGCCTTTAGTGATAGGGTGTTTGTGTTTTGTATGTAACTTCCTTATGGTGAGAGCTTTCTTGTGGTACCATATTTGTAGACATTTTAACCTTGACCTTGCCCTGAGGGCAATTTTTTAAAAACTTTATCTTTGCTTCCAGAATTAAGTTGTTTAGTGCTAGTGTGTTCATATTTGGTATGTGACGTTCTTTTGATGAGAGCTTTCTAATGGTACCATATTTGTAGACATTTTGACCTTGACCTTGCACTGAGGGCAATTTTTAAAAACTTTAACTCTGCTTCTAGAATTCAGTTGATTAGTTATAAGGTGTATATATTTGATATGTGACTTTCTTGTGTAGAAAGCTTTCTATTACTTTCGAATTTGTTGTGCATTGAGGTTACTGGAATCCCCGGCGAGCTATGTTGTCCTCTGACAACTCTTGTTGTGTTAAGGAATGGAGCGCAAAAAATAAATCAGTCGGGAATATTTTGATGCAATTGGATGAGTAAGTAGCTGGATAGAATACTGTGAATTCAAGACTGCCCATAATGAAATTTACTTTTGACAACCATGAAATAAAGAGGACACGAAAATTTCCCGGTTTACAGTACTATATTTTGTATGTTGATACAAAGTAATGTCACATTCATTACGTAACCAACTCGGGCAAACCTGCAATACCCACTGTTAATCTAGAAATGAGGTCTTTGTTTCACAAATGACTGAAAAATCTTTCAAAAAAATAAGCAGCTTGACAATACATGTACAGTCTTGTAGCCTGTAAACAGTAAAGAAACCTTTTATCATTGTATTATCCACTAAAAAATATCTAAATATGAACTAAGTTGCCATAGTGATAAGTAAAATTCAGCCAAATTTCAGTATGTTTGTTACTTTAAAAATTGTTTTGATGGAAAGAGCAAATTACGTCAGTACTTGGTAATGCGTTAATCATTTTGTTTACTTTTGACATTGTTGTTCACACAAAGATATAAAAATACACACATGTGGTCCACAGTCCTGGGAGGAAAGATCTATGTTATAGAAATCCCATATGTTTACTCTGAAATACAAATTTCAGATAATGGGGAATTTTTTTTTTTCATTTTGAAAATCTGGATTTTATTTATGATGTCCAATTATGATCTGAGTTGTATTTTCAAATCAAATGAAATCAATATACATAATATATTTCCAAATAGAAATTCGGACATGGAGTAACGGTACACCAGTCCAAATTCCTCTTGTATACAGGTTAACAAAAACAGTGATATTGATCTTCATATTGAAGTCATCACTGTCTTGAAAAGAGGGGTAATGATTCATTGATAAATGGATCATATCTATCCAAAGTGATGACGATTCCTGTATGGTATCTTTGGTCTGGAATCCTGATACCGAAAAACAGCTTTGTTGTATATAACTGCGCCCCATCTGATCCAGGTTTTATAACAGCGCCATTACGGCGGGTTGTAGATGCTTATGAAATCGTCATTGTGAATGGTCCTACAGCTTTTAAATCGATATTATTACCCATTTTTACGGTATATGGGGATTTTTTCGCATGTGTCTAATTTTCGCTTTGTTCGAGGTAGGTAACTAAACACGAATTTTAGCCTCCGTGTAAATTACACTGCCCATGCAAACATTTGTCAAATGCATTAGATATGGTAGAAGAACGCGAATTATAAACTTAGCGAATAATTCACTGGCCTGTTTTACACCAAAATCGCGAATAAAACCTGATGCGAAAATAACCCGATATACGGTAATTTCTTTATGATAGATACATGGCTTAAATGTTATAAAATTGTACAATATACGTCTACTGAATTTCGCCATGAAAACAAGATTTACGATCTGTATTGTGATAGTATGGATGCGTCTAGATATCAGGATAGGATTTCTCAGGATACTCTGCTCTAGTCTTGAACAGAATCCATTGGTATTTTTGTTCAAAACAAAATAATTACAAATAAACCTTATGCACTTTTCCTAGTTGGATACACAGAACTAAAAAATAATTAGATGAAAAAAAAATTTTTCTCATAAAAAGTGCAAAATTTTAAGCAATATTTAAGCTTATTATTTGCAAAAATATATACGACCAGTGATGTGTGTACTAAGAGAACATTGCTGTTATGGAGAAATCATTTTTCTTTTCAGATTAATGGAAAATGTTAGAGTTCGTAGAGCAGGCTATGCATTCCGTCAAATTTATGGACAATTTTTATTTCGTTACAAAATGTTAGCTCCTGAAACATGGCCATCATGGCAAGGTGCTCCAAATCAAGGAGTGAAACATATATTACAAGCTCAAGGAATTCCAGAAGAAGAATATGCATTTGGGAAAACCAAAATATTTATAAAAAATCCAAAATTGGTATGTGCCAAATTACTATGTTGTATCTCCTATAATCAGGAGCACCATTATCATGTCCTATTAACAGAGATATTAAATCCAAGAGATTGGAAACTTCCCTATCATGACAAACATGTTTGACCCCACCTTTCTTTTGAAAGTAATTACGACTTTGATTCATACATGTACTTTCCTTTCATTAATTCATTTGGGAATTTTTGAAAAATGAAGAAACATTATTTCATTGTAAGTAGACCAAAATACATGCTACCAATGTTAAAGTCAGAGAAGAATTTCTCCTCATTTCTTTAAAAAAGACAAGGGTCAATAGATATAAATTTTTATGAAGCTATGATGGATTTCCTGGATCATTTAGGGAAAATATTTGCAATTGTGCAATGAATATACCAATTTTCCGCTAGTAACATCTATAGCAACTGTCTTTTGCATGTTAATCAAACCAAAAGTCTTATGGAATACTATCATATACCAAATTTTCATCCCTGGAGTATCAGGATACCTCCTTTACCAATGCTGTTTCCATTGAGAATATCAATTTTTAATCATAGATTTTTTTTAATTTCATCTTACTGCAACCTAAATTTAAGCTTGCTATTTTATTAATATTAATTCATTACAATTTATGACATTATGTTATCTTGTATATTTAAGTTGTTTGACCTTGAGGAAAGACGAAGACAGAAAATGCATGACTTAGCAACATTAGTACAGAAAATATACAAAGGCTGGAAACAGAAAACCTTCTACAGATTGATGAAGAAAAGTCAGATTATTATCTCTTGCAGATTTAGAGGATTCTGGGTAGGTCAAATTTTTTTAGAGGATTCTGGGTAAGTCAATTTTTTTAGAGGATTCTGGGTAGGTCAATTTTTTTAGAGGATTCTAGGTAAGTCAATTTTTTTAGGATTCTGGGTAGGTCAGTTTTTTTGAGGATTCTGGCTACCGTTTTTTGGTGTGTATTAAACGCATTGGTGTATAAAACGCACCCCCTTTCTCAGAGGAAAGGAACCAGAAAAAATCTAGTTCGTGTGTAAAAAACGCACATAAATTTTCAACAACATGTTCTGTCCAAAAATATCTAGAGACGCCGAGAGTTACCTTGTGGACTGAATAAAATGGAATACATGATGCTTTATTCACTTATATTTAGAGGAATAACTGTACCTGTATTTATTTAATGGTTTGTTCAAACATTTTGGGAAATTTGCAAACGAAAAACATTGATTTTGTAAACACAGGAAGTTTATCTCCAAACGTAATTAAAAGTAAAAGGCGGTTACGGATATGTAAATATTACGGTTTGCCTTTGGTAAATTTTTAAGTGATATTCCCTTATTGATCTTCATAATCGGTTTATGCATTAATTAACTTCATTTAAACTTTCCTTTTTCATAAATATAATTACATTGTGTATCCCTTAAAAACCGGAAACGGCTTCACCTAATCAAAACAAATATGGCGGATACGATCGAAATGAAATTTTGGGTACCGGGAAATCTCTGAATATACATGTTGTATACATAGAAAATAAAACACATCTTATCATGTTAACATTAGCAAACTTTGTTATCATCAAACACAGGTTCGTATCTGGATCAAAACAAGGATTTTATACTTATTTCCAGTGTCATTTCCGGTCTGAAGTTAAGTTAGTGGTGGTCAGAAAAAAATGGTCTTTTGAAGTTCGCATGTATAAAACGCATCCCCTCTCACTAGAACCTTTCTGGGGGAAAATATGTGCGTGTAATACACACCAAAAAACGGTAAGTCAGTTTTTTAGAGGATTCTGGGTAGGTCAATTTTTTTTGAAAAATGGAAAGTTTTGTTTTAATAAGAAACTGACAATGCACAACAAAATTAGGGTGAAATAAGTAACAGTGGATTCTTAAGCTTTGGAATGAAAGAGCTATGCAAAATTTGTTGACTTAAAATTAAAGCTTACATTTAGAGGAATTTAAAGAAGAAAATCCTTTTGAAATCCAATGAAAATAAAATTTAACTGAGTTGTTGTCCTTGAATTTCTGTATTGTTATCACTTTTTTTCGTTGTTTAGGTATCTAGTCAGTAACACTTGAGATACTGTCATGGTATTTTGTATAAAGCTTTAACTGGATGTGGTTAAGTGGAATTTTGTTATAATCTCTATACTTTTCCCGGGTAATGGCCACAGTGCTCCTATATTATGATCATCCTGAGTAATGGCCAAAGTGCTCCTATATTATGATCATCCTGAGTAATGGCCATACTGCTCCTATATTTTGATCATCCTGAGTAATGGCCATAGTGCTCATATATTATGATCATCCTGAGTAATGGCCATACTGCTCCTATATTTTGATCATCCTGAGTAATGGCCATAGTGCTCATATATTTTTATCATCCTGAGTAATGGCCAAAGTGCTCCTTTATTTTGATCATCCTGAGTAATGGCCAGTGTTACTTTATTTTGATCATCCTGAGTAATGGCCATAATGCTCCTTTATTTTGATCATCCGCTCCTTTATTTTGATCATCCTGAGTAATGGCCATAGTGCTCCTATATTATGATCATCCTGAGTAATGGCCATAGTTCTCCTATATTTTGATCATCTTGAGTAATGGCCATAGTTCTCCTATATTTTGATCATCTTGAGTAATGGCCATAGTTCTCCTATATTTATACCCCCGCTTGGAAGGAGAGGGGGGTATACTGTTTTACCCTTGTCCGTTTGTCTGTCCGTCCGTCCGTCCGTCCGTCTGTCCGGCTGTCCGTCCGTCCGTCCGTCCGGAACATCTTTCGTCAAGGATTTCTCAGCTTGTGTATGTAGTAGTGATTTGATATTTGGTCTGAAGCTTAAGTATGATGAGTTGTACCGTGTCTCCCCTTTAGAAATCTGTCACTAATCTACTTCCTGTTTGACGAAAACTTTGATTTTTCCCATTATAGCCATTCATTGAAATTTTTCGTCAAGGATTTCTCAGCTTGTGTTTGTAGTAATGATTTGATATTTGGTCTGAAGCTTAAGTATGATGAGTTGTACCGTGTCTCCCCTTTAGAAATCCGTCACTCATCTAGTTCCTGTTTGACGAAAACTTTGATTTTTCCCATTATAGCCATATATTGAAAATTTTCATTGAGGGTTTCTCAGCTTGTGTGTGTAGTAATGATTTGATATTTGGTCTGAAGCTTAAGTATGATGAGTTGTACCGTGTCTCCCCTTTTCAAGTCTGTCACTGTATTCTGTATTCTGTATTCTGATAACAAAAATCAGAAAAACTGGGACGTAACTTACATTCTTAAAGTAAAAAGGGGTATTAACAGGATATTCTTCATGATTCAGTTTAATTGACGAACTGAAGATTTTACGGGTATACTGGCCTCTCACGGATACTGCCGATGGCTACTGAAATCCATGATGAATCTTTACCAAATTTTCGGGAAGTTTTCAATTTGATATTTATTCCGTTTTGCGACAGTGTTTACCAGCAGACTAAGCTCCTTGAGCTAGTCGGTAGTTTAGCGGCGAGCCCTCCTTGACCCATTTTTCTAAATCTACTTCCTGTTTGACTTCATAAATTTTTCCCATTATACCAATATATTGAAAATTTTTGGTCCATACTTGTTTGTGTCCACATTTGAACTGTGTCCACACCTGTATTGTATCCGCACACACTTATATTTGCACTTTCCATATTGATTCAGTGTTCAATGAGCGGGGGTATAACTGGCTGCCATTCGGCAACAGCTCTTGTTTGATCATCTTGAGTAATGGCCATAGTTCTCCTATATTTTGATCATCCTGAGTAATGGCCATAGTGCTCCTATATTTTGATCATCCTGAGTAATGGCCATAGAATTCTTATATTTTGATCATCCTGAGTAATGGCCATGGTGCTCCTATATTTTGATCATCCTGAGTAATGGCCATAGTGCTCCTATATTTTGATCATCCTGAGTAATGGCCATAGTGCTCCTTTATTTTGATCATCCTGAGGAATGGCCACTGTGCTCCTATATTTTGATCATCCTGAGTAATGGCCAGTGCTCCTATATTTTGATCATCCTGAGTAATGGCCATAGTGCTCCTTTATTTTGATCTTCCTGAGTAATGGCATTAGTTCGCCTATATTTTGATCATCCTGAGTAATGGCCATGGTCCTCTTTTATTTTGATCATCCTGAGGAATGGCCACAGTGCTCCTATATTTTGATCAATATTTAGGGATTGTAGGATTTTTGGTCATTAACATCCGAGGTCTTGTCATAGTTTAGTATTTTGTACATAGGTGTAAGTGATGAATTTGAGTATAATGCTTTATTTCTTTTTAAGATTTTTAATCAGTTATTGTTTTTTGCAGGCTAAAAAACAGTATCAGAGGAAGAAATCTGCCAGTTTAATACTACAATGTTATGTCAGGGGTTGGAAAGTGAGTACTACTTTAATACCCCTCTCCCTTGGCATTCAAAATACTGCAATATTTTAATACCTGGCACCAGAATACTCCATTCAATATTGTTGGTTGATGTACTGTACACATTTTATATTGAATGTGGTATGTAAGCATACCATATCTCAGGATACTTAAAATGGGTTATAGGGGATTGAATCTTGTATACAATAGAAAGGAGGGCACATCTTGTTAAATTAAACTACAATCAGTCAATTGTGTGTCGGTCAATTGAAAGCTGAATAAAACTTATAACTTAAAACAGACACATATATTGTTATTTCCTGAATTTGTAGTAAACTTTGCCCAAACCATATGTTGAGTTTAGATATCTGGACCACAAATCAAAATTCAATTCACATTCAATTTATTTATTCTACTAATCAGGCCTCTAGCCCACAGTACAGATAACAATAGCCATGTATATATATTTATGCCATCTACAGGAATATATCAATATAAATATGCAACTACATTTATAATTATACAAAATATTTAGCAATGCAAGTAAACAACATTTTGAATTATTTAGTACATGTACAGTCGACTTTTGATAGTTCGAACACCCAAGGGACCTATGAAAACAGTTCTAGACAAAGAGGTTTTCCAGATATTAAGGTGAAACTATGTTTAAATTGAACAAAGGGACCACAAAAATGGTCTGGGGCACGGTGTTTGAGTTTTTGCAGTACCAGCCATCAAAGTTCTACTGTACTTGACTCAATCAAAGGATCACAATTGACCTGTTGATCAATTTATATGTTTTGGTTGTTATTAGTTTTCAACATGTTCAATAGACTATACAGGGGTAACTTTTGGTAAATATCTGAAATCAAGCATGACTTTCCCCATTTAAGAGAAAATTTAACAGTTACAACATTTCTGCAGCTCATATTATTATGTTTGGAACTGAGTGGACCCGATATGGTATTAGTGAATGACTTGGTGTTACTGTAATATGTTCACCAATTTCTCATCAGTTTAGCTCTGGGAAGTTTTAAACAGCATTGCACAGAATTTTTTTGAAGGTTTTGCTATTCCCTTTTTCAATGAGTAGGTTGAGAAACAAAATCTTAATAAGTACCATTCTGTATATTTTTCCAGGCACGGGTATTACTAAGGAAACTGAAGAGAGAGAAATTAGAGTTGTGGGCAGTCGGTGTGATATACAAATTTCATCAAGGATGGAAAGTCAGGAAGGAATATAGATCTAAATTTAAATCTATAGCAGGACCAAAGATTGTCAAATTCTTACGAATCGCATTGGTAAGTGTGATCTCCAATACAGCTAAAACCCGTACAAACAAGATAGGTAAGAGGTCAAAGATTGTCAAATTCTTACGAATTGCATCGGTAAGTGGTGTGGTATCCAATATAGCTAAAACCCTTACAAACAAGATAAGTAAGAGGTCCAAGTTTGTCAAATTCTTACGAATCGCATTGGTAAGTGTGATCTCCAATGTAGCTAAAACCCGTACAAACAAGATAGGTAAGAGGCCCAAGATTGTCAAATTCTTACGAATCGCATCGGTAAATGTGATCTCCAATATAGCTAAAACCTGTACAAACAAGATAGGTAAGAGATCCAAGATTGTCAAATTCTTACGAATCGCATCGGTAAGTGGTGTGGTATCCAATAAAGCTAAAACCCTTACAAACAAGATAGGTAAGAGGCCCAAGATTGTCAAATTCTTACGAATCGCATCGGTAAGTGGTGTGGTATCCAATATAGCTAAAACCCTTACAAACAAGATAGGTAAGAGGTCCAAGATTGTCAAATTCTTACGAATTGCATCTGTAAGTGGTGTGGTATCCAATATAGCTAAAACCCTTACAAACAAGATAGGTAAGAGGTCCAAGATTGTCAAATTCAGTCCAGCTGGATGGTCAAATTCTAAGCAAAGGGATTGTTTAACGGAGATAGAGACCTGCAAAACTAAAAACCAGATGTTTAAAAATATACCATCATGCCATGTTAATCACATTAATCATAGTAAGGCCATATCAGGAATTCTGAAACTAATTGAGTAAGTGAATGTATTTCTAAACCAAAACTATTTTTTTCATAAAATTTTGTATGATGTGGTTAAGAAATTTGAAATAAAAATA
>MJUU01063993.1:83956-108562 GCA_002080025.1 Modiolus philippinarum
GTCGAATTTATGCATTGTTGAACTTAGTCATTTTTTCATTAAATTCATTAAATTTTAACATTACAGTACTGAGTTTGTGTAATCTGAAACTCTGACTCCTTATACCTGGTGCTTTTGAAACTTTACACAGTTGTTGTTAACACATTGAAGATGTGCACCTCCCTTTTTGGGCAGATTTGAAAAAAAAATGTCGAATTTATGCATTGTTGAACTTAGTCATTTTTCAGCATATTTTAACATTACAGTGCCTGGTTTGTGTAATATGTAAGATTAACATCTCTGACTAAATACCTTTGGAAGTTTTTAGTGTTGTTTGAACACATTGGTGATGTGAACCTCCCCTTTAGGCCAGTTTTGATGTAAAAAAATGTCAAATTTATCTATTATTGAACTTGTACTTTATTCTATCATATTATATCATCATGGTACTCAANTTGTCTATTACAGTAATAGGGTTGAACTTAATATAATCTCAATTATAACTTGCATTTGAAGAATTTTTGGTAATAAGGTAAATGAATACTAGTTTGAATTGGTAAACCTATACGTGACATTCTGTTAGATTGAAAAAAAAAACACTTTCTAAGTTGAACATGAGTGACAGTGACGCAGGTCCAGACATGTAATTGGTCTTGTTCTCAGAATCGATGAAGCATAGTGAATTGATCATTTACTGGTATTATATTTAACTTATATTCATTCGATTTCTAGATAGGAGTTTTCAAAGGAAGTGGGCCATACCTTTTGCCAATCAAATACAGTAGAACTTGGATGGCTTGAAATGCAACAACTTGAACACCATGGATGCCTTGAACCCTTTTTGTGGTCCCTTTGTTGAAGACTAAACATACTTAGACCTCAATTTCTCGAGCACTCCTTCGGCTCAAACTGTTTTCATCAGTCCCTTCGGTGTTCCAGCCATCAAAGTTCCAGTGTATTCCATGCAATTGTGCTTACACAATACAGCATGTTTCATTTGACTGCGTTGATGTTGCTGACATACGTCGCACATTTTATACAGCCGATTCTCTTAAAGAATTATTTACAAACGTCGCAGGCGACAAAATTATTCCATTTTTAAAAGCTGTAAATATGTATGGTAAAATATAAGTTTATATTATCCAAGTTTTAAATTTCATTTAATCTGATCTATTTATCTTAAATTGTTTAGCGTACGATTTTATCTTTTAGAAGTTGTTTTTTCTGTACATAGCCATACGCTTTATATGATTCTTTTAGTTATATATTCATAATATCATCAACAGTTCATGCCACGATATAGCTGAAGTTGGCGTTAACATCAATCAATCAATCAACTGTATACAGTTTTGTGTAATTCTCACATGCCACCTGGACAAAACATCCAGAAATTATGTATTCCTTATTTCACATCAATACACAGGTTACTGAGTTTGATCAATATTGGAAAACAGTTTATATATAATTATCAGTACAGGTGTTCAAACAATGATTAAGTGAAAACTGACAATTATATACAGAATGTATCTGACACATGTCTAATTATGGGGATTATCTCTCCTTCTACCTATCTAAATTTGAGATGCTAGCCAAAGCTACATCAGTAAAATTGCTGCCTTCATGATAAATATTTGTTATGCCAATTAATCAAATACATTATTTTACTAAAATAATTAAGAGAATATTTATAACTCTTTACAACAATTTTTTCAAACAATATCTGAATTTTTGAAAATTTGTTGAGAAGTAGAGTATCTCCCTCATTCAAAGCTCTGCCCTTATAGATTATTTTGGCTTTCAATTTAGATAATATTTGTCATTTCTCTATCAGTTTAAATACATAATTGGGTAAATGTTTGCAATGATCTATACTGAAGAGACGTAAGTTGTAGAAATCTCCAACCAAGTTTACAGATACTTCGGTATTTAGTATAACTGGTGTTCATTTAGATATTGAACCATTATAAGAAATAATGCTGCAGTTGTTTATAATATGACTGTCACTATTTGTTTATTGTAGAAGTTTTTTATGCCCCTAGATCAACGGCATTTTATTTTTGTCTTGTCTTTATGTGTGTCTGTCTGTGGGTACGAAACTTGGCTATAAGTTTTGAAATATTAAAGATAGACTTATCATACTTGGCAAGTGGATAGGCCTAGTCAGAAAAAATAGATTAGGTCAAAGTTTAAGGTCACAGAAGTCAAAATTCATACTTTTTATGCCCCGCCTACGATAGTAGAGGGGCATATAGTGTTCAGGTTGTCCGTCCGTCCGTCC
Source organism: Modiolus philippinarum (assembly GCA_002080025.1). NCBI lineage: Eukaryota > Metazoa > Mollusca > Bivalvia > Mytilida > Modiolidae > Modiolus > Modiolus philippinarum. The sequence goes on from MJUU01063993.1 coordinate 86,214, forward strand.
GTTTGTCCGTTCGTCCGTCCCAAGCTAGGTTTACCTACAGGTTTAAGTTTTTTTTCTGGGAAGGATGTATGCTATTATCACAAAACTTTATATAAATACACATTAGCATCTAATTAAACAGAAATCATAATAAAATTTTACCCATGCTACCAACTTCATGCTTCACTGATCACGGGAAAAAAGTGTGATAGTATGAGGTTTACCCACAGGTTGAAGTTTTCTTTCTGTGAAGGATGTATGCTATTATCATTAAACTTTACATAAATACACATTAGCATCTATTTAAACAAAAATCATTATAAAACTTTACCCATGCAATCAACTTCATGCTTCACTGATCACGTGGAAAAAGTGTGATAGTATGAGGTTTACCCACAGATTGAAGTTTTTTTCTGTGAAGGGTCTATGCTATTATCATTTAACTTTACATAAATACACATTAGCATCTCATTAAACAAAAATCATAATAAAAATTTATCCATGCTACCAACTTCATGCTTCAGTGATCATGGAAAAAAGGGATGTATGTATGAGGTTAAACCTCAGTTTGAAGTTTTTACTCTGTGAAGGATGTATGCTATTGTCATTACACTTTATATAGATACTCATTAGGATATAAATAAATAAAAGATATTATAAATATTTACCAATATAACCAACTTCATGCTTCACTGGTCATGGAAAAGGGGGGATAGTTTAAGGTTGATCTTCTGTGAAGGATGTATGCTGTTATCATTGAATTTTTCGAAATACCTTTTAGTCTATAATCAAACTAAAATCATAATAAGAATATTTCCATGAAAGCAACTTCATGCTTTACTGGTCACGAAATATACCATTCTTCAAAAGAGTTGTGAGGCGGGGCATTGTGTCCGTTAGACACATATTCTTGTTATATGTAAAGAAAGATAACTCTAACCAAAATATCGAGATTCTATTTTCAAATTTATTTAACTAATAAAATTGATGCTTGAGGCAAATGTAGTTTTTCACAAACACATCTTGTTCTTTTGTAGAATTGAGGGAGTATTAGCCTCAGTTTTCAGAAGCATATGATATTATTTGGTTTTATCCATACAAACAGGGTCACATATTTTTGCAGTCTTGGTCACTGGGTCATTTAAATAAACTGTACATATGCTATCAACTTCCAATTTTATTTTCATACATGTAAAGGCATACAAGTAATTGATTGAAAAAAGACAAATTATACTGTATCCTCCCAGAATATTGACTTTATATATATTGAAATTCTTATATATATGAAATTCTTAGGCCATACAAAATTAATAATTGGTTCTCAGGCCATTTTTCATTGAAACAGGTGAGGGAGGGAGGTATTTTTTTTTTATCTTTTTATTTGCCAAAAAATAGATGAGGCAGCTTTTTACATTGTTAAAACCACAAAAAAGTAGTGAGGGAGGTGATTTTTTATTTTTATTTTATTGAAATGGCAAAAAATAGGGTCAATGAGGGGCTTTTTTCAAGCCTCCAACTAGATGAGGGAGGGCCTGAGAACCAATAATTTTTTTTCTTGGCCTTATATATATGAAAAAGAAAGGAAATGGGGTAAATGTTATGGAGACAGCATGGATTTTCAAAATTTGTTATTTAGTTGTTCTGTTAGCAAAGATTTTCAATTCAAAAGGCAAGAAATATTTTCATTCTAATTACAAATTTTCTAAGACTCCTTTTATAAAAACTGTTTATTTTTCTGTTATATCATAGATATCCGATTTTTCAGCGAAAATAAGACAATCACAACCAGTAGCTTGATTTACACATGTAATTATTTTTGCACAGATTATTACGATCAGACCCATATTAATTAGGTATTGATTATTGCTTTGTTTTTAACAGTAATTTGATGATATGTCAGTTTTAAAGAAAAATGATATATATATATACAGAACAGGTGATTTGTGGTCAGCTTATCAGTTTTCAGAATTAGCAAGTTACATGAACTATACTATTTGTATTTGGAATAATATTTTGAATGTCATGGTAACATTTAGGATTTTTTTTTTAAGTGGTCAATTAACAGTCCAATATGTGATTCAGAATATTATTTCAAAGAACTTGTTTTTTTTTTTACTGATAAAAATGTGATTTTTTTTGTAAAATAATTAGAAAAAAATAATGATAATGATAAAATAGATGCAGCTTTAAAATTTGTATCATTAAAATATAGCTGAAGTATAGATTGGATTCTAAGGATAATTATTGTAGAAAAACAAGAAAATTACTGTATATTGACCAATGATATACATGTATGTATATAAATAGGAAGTATATAATGAATGTATAGAAGTAATTACGGATAAAATTGAATCCTGTCTCTATTTCTTTGTTAAGGAAATTGCAACCTTCATCTACGTAATAAATATACGGAAAGACTTTTGAAGTGGAAATCTAACGAGAAAAAAAATGGTTATGAAAACCAGACATCATAAGACAATTTATTTGAGTGAAATAAAAAAGGATTTCATTACATTAGTTATGGTTTCTGAAGAAGTAAATGGAAAAGTTTGACATATTTTATTATGGAAAAAGCATTGAAGTTGAATAGAGCTCAAAAAAATTGTTATGAGAACCAGGCATCATGAGACGGAATTAATTTCATTGAAATAATCAAGGTTCCAAATTATACATTAGTTGAATTTTTGGAGATGTAGGTGGAAAAAATGAACAATATCTGGAATAGAATGCACCTGACATTTTATGCCCAATTGGTGTCACTACTGCACCCTCAGATATTGTTCTGAGACCATCTGGATTCTGGAAAAAGTCACGTACATGGAACAACTTTTTAAACTTGCTTGAAATTACAACCTTTACAACAAACAACCAGATACTACAGCAGTAAAGCCTATCGGGGAAAACATGAAGCTGGAATCCATTTATTTTCATTGAATTCATGTAATATTTTGGATATTCAAGTAATTATTGCAATCATGACTGGTAACAAAACAGACAATTTTACCGATTTTTACGATAAAGACGTTTATTTTGTGGAATCAACATTGCCTTCATTGATAGGACAATGTTTTTTTATGGCTTTTATAAATTGTGCACTGATGTGCATGGATCTTCGTATTGTTCATGTAATACTGCGGAAGAGACATCTGCATACGCCAGGTCATTTTTTTGTCGTAGCACTTCTGATCTGGGACTGTATAATGATGACAATTTTCTCAATCACAACATCTTGTATTTTGATAAAAGGACACATACATTTGAAAGAAATACAGTGTCGTATTTGGTATTTCATGACACGATTTTTACGCGGCATTCAAATTAGTAATTTCACTTTGCTCTCTGTAGAGAAGGCTCTGTATATAATCTTTCCATACAAACACGAATTATTTTTTGATACAAAGCTACCCATTGTTTTGGCCATGCTCACATACTCGTACTGTGGGTTATCAAGCATATCATCCTTTTTTGAACTTTCAGTTGAGTTTTTACCAGGCCCTGTAACATGTATGAGTAGTGTCATATCATCAGACAGAAATGTTCTTCTAAAGATCATGGTTGTCATACGAGGCTTACCTTTTCTTATCTGTGTCATCTCGCTGATTTCTATTGCAGTTTTTGCACATTTTTTTCACATAAAGGAAAAGAAGTCGTTAAAACGTGCAAATCGATCAATCGAAAAAGAGTTATCCCATGGATTCTTACGTAATTTACTGTCTACAGTAATACTGGTAATTTCATGGAGTTTGCAGTACATGTTTTTATCTTTGATGAGTACATCCGTTAACAATCCAACCCAAGGACGGGTCGCTGTATATCTGTATTATTTCTTGTCTGCTGCCATTAATCCAGTCATGGTCCATATGTGTTACAAACAGATCAGAGAATCCTTAAAAAATAATGCCATTGGCACAACGGATCCTAAATTAGAGTTGCAAATGATGGAAAATTTAACTCTTAGTAATTTCTTAAACAGCTCAGTCCAACCAGATTTACAAAATAGAGTTCAAGGAACATTACATGTCGATAATGAAGGCAGAACATACCAGATTGATGAACCTTCTAAGATGGATTTGTCTTGTGCTTGATTAGTTTATTTCTTGATGATTGTTGTAATTCAATTTCGTAATAAAAAGTTTAACTTTTGAAAGACAGATTTCTACCAGGATTTTTTTCTATGCTTCAAAACTTATTTTGAAAGGATAAAAGTGTAGAAGAAAAGCACAAAATATTTAAAGTATTGATAAAACAAGAGAAAAAATTATTTGATTATAAATGACATTCCAACTTTCATACAAAGATTTCAATTGTAACGTGATTTTTCTCACCAATGGATAACAGAAAAAAATTGTGACAAAAAACAATGACATCAATGTTGCCATCTTCACATAAGTATCAATTGTATTCTACCACTAGTGAATTGAAATGATCATTCATCAGTGAATTTCATAATTCATCAATCATCAGTGTTTTTTTTTATTCATTAATAACTTCAGACAATAATTACTGTAAGTAAAGACCTATTAAATTCTTCAGTGTGTTATGACTGTAGTATATATTTTCCTGAGAGATATTTAAACTGTCTTTCAAATAGTAGGATAATTGCCAATGCAATAAGTGGAAAGTGAAATGGACATACATTTAATTTTTAAAACTAAAAAATGTTCAAGACTGACAAAAACAGCAGTGATGCAATTGTATTTATAACTTAACTGGAATACAAATTAAAAACAAAAATAATAAAAAGAGATTTTGAAAGAGATTCAAAAATTCTCACCAACAGGAAGTTGTGGTTCTTGCTTTAACTAACTAGTTCTATCTCAAAACTAACGTCAGGATTTATTCAGTGTTTTATCAGGTAGGTGTAATTTGAGTTACATTTTGTTATTTGTACAGTGGACCTTGTCACTCAGGTTTGAACATAGTTAGACCTTGATAGCTTGAATCCCCATTTAGCTGGAACTCATTTTACTGGTAAATTGATCAATGAAGCCATCATAGTTTGACCATAACATGTTATCATTTCATTTGTGTATAGTTCATACAGATTTATGTCCCTTGGAACTTAAAGGTTTTGAAAGTTAGAGTTTTAAGCCCAAATATATAACCCAAAACAGTTCCCTTTTGAAAAGTATCTTCTTCATCAGAGCATTTAACTGTTATGAAGGCCAAAACAAGTTTGGCATCAGCGCTCACATTGAAAATGTAGTGATTTTTTTTACGTAAACAAGCAAGAGATATTTTTAGTTTTTTGCAATTAAAATGGAAGTTAAATGGTGAATTAAGGAGACAACAAATATATACATGTATTCCTAGTTTCCTAACAGAAAATTATTAAAAGACCAGATAAAAAGTGAAATGAAAAAATTGAGCAATATATTGAAAAAAAAAATCATTCGTAGATGCAATTTAATTCTGAAAACTGGCTTTGAACGAGCATTTGTCACATCAATTAAGTTCTTCCCAATATTTCTCTTCTTGTTTTTTGTTTTTTACTTTGTTTGTTTGCCTCATAGATTCCTTCATTTCAAAAATAAGGTCAAGCCAAACAAAGAATTGAATTGGTTTGGCCTAAGCACTATTATACAGATGGGGATGATTTACCAAGTTTTCTCAGTTGAATAAATGTCATATTGTATATAACTATTTGCCTTTATACTATCCCTATTTTAAGGGGAATGGATCCCTGCCCTTGTGCAGTATTAAATTTTATTGCAATAGCCATTCTTGCATAGTATTGTCAATTACGTTCACCAGCCACATGCATCAGTTCTACTCCTCTTATATCTCTTCCATCTTAAAACATAGTGGAATATAATGTTATACTTTATTACATAAAAAGCTAATGAGGAAGACCTTTAATGCATTCCTTTCATGCAGTCTCTTAATTAAATATCAGTCTTATTTTTCACAAATTAAAAATATTGCAGTTCTTCTTGAAATATAACTTTGTTGTATTGTTTTGCAGAAGAAACGGTTTCTGATACGTGTAAAGGCAGGTCTACCATCTATGTCTCCATTAGACAAGACATGGCCCAAATGTTCACCATTATTCTCCACAGCCTCAGAACAACTGAAAGATATTCATCATAGATGGAGGGTAAGTCTCACAGAGTTATAATGCTTTACTTTGTCAGTTTCTTTAAAATGTTGTTCATTTGATATTTCATTAACTGTGTAATGAAAATTAGAGAATTTGTTTAACAACACATACTATTTTTATACGACCGCAAAAATTTTTGCGGTCGTATAATGGTATGGTGCTGTCGTCGTCGTCGTCGTTGTTGTCGTCGTTGTCTGTAGACACTTTTGTTTTTGGTCAATAACTTTAGTTTCAGTTGACCAATTGTTATGAAATTTTAACACAATGTTCCTTGGCATAAAAGGAAGGCTTGGCTAAGTTTTGGTCATTGTGGCCCCACCCGTTTTTAAAAAAGGGGCCAAAAAGGGTTAAATTTGATGTTTTCGTATATTTGACTGTAGAATCTTTATTATTTATCGGATTTTGATGGGGTTTCTTTCAGTGCCCTCCTGAGGAAATTTCCAATCAGTGGTATGGCAACAGATTTCACGTGGCATGTACCGTTCACGAGATAAATGGGGCCCAAAAGGGGCAAATTTCAAAAATTTTAATTTTTTTATTATTAGTCCGATTTTGATGCAGTTTTTTGCATTGGTTTCCTTATGAAAAATTAACATAGCGCTGCACCATTAGATTTTTGATAACTTGTTTCTTTTCCAAGCTATGAGGGGCCCAAGGGGGCAAAATTGCAAACATGCAGAATACCTAAAATTTCTATTTTTCATCCGATTTCAATGGGATTTTTTTCTTTAGATTCCTCACATTGTAGGCTTTCAGTAGTATGTCAACAGATTTGGTGTAGCTCTCACCTTTCCGAGGTATTAAGGTCAAAGGGGCCAATATTGCAATTTTTAGAAATATGTAAAATCTTTATTTTAAATCAGATTTTGATGGGATTTTTTCTTTGGATTCCTCTCGATGCAAGCTTTCAGAAGTATGTAAACGGATTTGATGTAGCTCTTACTGTTTCTGAACTATAAGGGGTCAAAGGGGTCAAAATTGCTATTATTAGAAATATGTGAAGTCTTTATTTTTCATTAGATTTTGATTGGATTTTCATCTTTAGATTGTTCTCATTGTAAGCTTTCAGTGATATCGCAGTATATTTTGCGTTTCTCTTTGGTTTCCAAGCTATAAGGGGTCAAAGGGGCGAAATTGTGATATTTCAAAATATGTGAAATCTTTATTTTTCATTGGATTTCAACCTGAGTTTTTTCTTTGGATTTCTCTTGATGGTAGTTAACAAAATTTCTTAGCTCTTACAATATCCTAGTAATAAGGGATTAAAAGGGCTAATTTTTATTTTCATTAGTTTGTGTCCAGTTAATTAATGTGTCAAGGTCCTTATTGTGTCCAGCAAATTACTATGTCCACATTAATTTTAGTTTACACTTGTTCAAATTTCAGTGGTCGACATGCTGCGGTGGTATCATGCTGCGCTCGGCGTAGCCCTTTATTTTAATTACTAAAAACAAATATTTTCATGTAGAACCAAAAGCATTGACAGGTGACGTTTGAATTACTGATTTACAGTCCTATAACACAGTCATCCCCATGCAACCTTGCAAAAAAAAACAAAAACAAAAAAACACACAGATCCTTTATCTTTGAACTTAAATCTAATGTACCACTGATGTAGTATAGAGGAGGTTATAAAAAGAACTTTGAAACCCTCATACATGTTACCCTATCTTCTTATTGCACCCAACTTTTTAAATAACTTACCTAGAAAATTTGGGCTGTTTGTTTTCATATTTTATTATCATATTTATATATTTTTATCCAGTTCCCAAATGTCTTGACAGCTACATAAATCTGCTTATTTTGTTTTATAAACAGAGATCCTAATTTGTGCAAGACATTTTATTGAAATTTTGGTGTGCAATGGGATGTTATGCAGTTAAATAAAATTATTCTGAATTGCTTTTTTCAGTGTTTGAAGTATCGTCAACGATTTGATGAAACAGCCAGATATAAAATGAGAGAAAAATTAACTGCCAGTAAATTGTTCAAAGATAAAAAACCTACATACAATGAAACGTAAGTAATTTTGAAATGCATGCAATGTGAAACATGTCATGAAATGTGAGTAATGTGAAACATGTTTTGTGAAACATGTTCTGAAATGTGATTAATGTGAAACATGTATTCTGAAATGAGTGCAATGTGAGTAAATGTGTGATAAAATGGTTCTTAAATGTGAGTATTGTGAAACATGTGTTCTGAAATGTATGTTATGGGACACATGTTCAGAAATGTAAATCATGTGTTCTGAAATGTGAGTAAATGTGAAACATGAATTCTGAAATGTGAATGAATGTGAAATTTTGTTCTGAAATGTGAGTAATGTGAAACATGTGTTCTGAAATGTGAATAATGTAAGTTATGTCTTCTGAAATGTGAGTAATGTAAAACATGAGGATTGAAAATTAAGTAAATGTGAAACATGTGTTCTGAAAAGTGAATGATGTGAAACATGTGTTCTGACATGTGAGTGATGTGAAACATGTGTTCTGAAATGTTAATAATCCATACCATGTGTTCTCAAATGTGAGTAGTAATGTAAAACATGTGTTCTGAAATGTGAGTGATGTGAAACATATTTTCTGTAATATGAGTAATGTGAAACATGTGTTCTGAAATGTGAATAATATAAGTCATGTGTTCTGAAATGTGAGTAATGTAAGATATCAGGATTGAAAAACATGTGTTCTGGAAATGGGAATAATGTAAGTCATGTGTTCTGAATTGTGAGTAATGTAAATATGAGGATTGAAAATTAAAGTAATTCTGGAAAGGTGAATAATGTAAGTCATGTTTTCTGAAATGTGAGTGATGTGAAACATATTTTTCTGAAATGTGAGTAATGTGAAACATGTGTTCTGAAATGTGAATAATGTAAGTCATGTGTTCATAATTGTGAGTAATGTAAATATGAGGATTGAAAATTAAAGTAATTCTGGAAATGTGAATAATGTAAGTCATGTTTTCTGAAATGTGAGTGATGTGAAACATATTTTTCTGAAATGTGAGTAATGTGAAACATGTGTTCTGAAATGTGAATAATGTAAGTCATGTCTTCTGAAATGTGAGTAATGTAAAACATGTGTTCTGAAATGTGAGTGATGTGAAACATGAGTTCTGAAATTCGAGTGATGTGAAACATGTGTTCTGACATGTGAGTGATGTAAAACATATGTTCTGAAGTGTGAATAATCTAAACCATGTGTTCACAAATGTGGGTAGTAATGTAAAACATGTGTTCTGAAATGTGAGTGATGTGAAACATGTGTTTTGACATGTAAGTGATGTGAAACATGTGTTCTGAAATGTGAATAATCTAAACCATGTGTTCTCAAGCATGAGTAGTAATGTAAAACATGTGTTCTGAAATGTGAGTGATGTGAAACATATTTTCTGTAATGTGAGTGATGTGAAACATGTGTTCTGAAATCTGAATAATATAAACCATGTGTTCTTAAATGTGAGTAGCAATGTAAAACATGTATTCTGAAATGTGAGTGCTGTGAAACATAAGGATTGAAAATTAAGTAATGTGAAACATGTGTTCTGAAATGTGAACAATCTATACTATTTATTCTCAAATATGAGTAGTAATGTAAAACATCTGTTCTGAAAATGTGGTTAATGTAAAACAAGTCAGCATTATTAAGTTTTAAATAACAAAGTACCGAAGTAATTTTAATTTTATTTCTGCAGATGGCCATTTCAACAACTTTTGTAAGAAATAGGATAACAGGAAACATCTACAATGACTGAAAATCTCTTAAGTGCAGATCAAATCAAAACATTTGGAAGACAATTTATGTTATCAAATTTTGAAAATCCTGATGATATAGACACAAGACATTTTCTCAGTCATACACATATATTACCAAATCTCAAGAAATATTAAATAGTATATTCCTTTATGTTCATATAAAAATGACAAAAGAAAAGTTGTTTTTAAGGATGTTCGCTGGTCATGTTTATGTATTTTTGTCAGATTTTCGGACTTCTCTGTTTTTATACATTTAAATGCTAAATAATTTTTTGCATGGTGACCCACTAATTTCTTTCTATAATTTCATTCTATATACCTTTTGGAGCAATGTTACTGAATTTTATTCAATTGGTGTTATTTTGTCACATTCATTATTGGAAAAACATTCCTCATATTAAACCTATGAAAAATGTAGAGGAGTTAAGTTTCCCGCCATTTTTTGAAACATTTTATTCGGTAGCCTATCAATTTTTTAGGCTTAAATTTTTCCGTTTTCAATTTTCTAACAAAAAATAACATTAAATTGAAATCCTTGTTATTTTAACATTGGCCAGCGAACATCCTTAGGTTGTAATGGATATTATTTGTAAATGACAAAATACAGAAGTTACTGTAAATTTAGTTTTTGCATATGGCCATTTCCACAACTCATGTCTTTCACTTAAGATTTAATCAAAACAGTTGGAAATCCATATACTGTAATATATGTCCAAAAGCTGATAGAGTACAAATTGTAACTGATGTTCATGAAATAAAAATGTATGCTTAAAATCAGTAGCAATAGACCAATAAAATAGCTGTAATGTTAACTTTAATCTGTGTCATACAAGGAGACTACTTAACGTAAACTTTTTCTTATAATTAAGTGTACCGGTGTCATACAAAGGAGACTACCAGGATATTAGACAGAACCCACAGTGGCAAAAAATGGCCGACAAAATACAAGATCATCACATTGTGTTCTCTCATCTGGTTAAGAAGATTAATAGGGCAAATGGAAAAGTAAGATTTTATATTGTGAATTCATGATAGAATTAAGAATTAATATATAGCTCACTAGGTCCAGAAATTTGCACTATAGAGAATACTTCCATATGATGATTAAAAAAAGATAAAAACCTCATTAAGTCTAGAAATTTGCGTTACAGAGAATACCTCCATATAATTAGATAAAAACCATCAGGTCTAGAAATTTGCATTACAGAGAATACCTCCATATGAAAGGATGAAACAAAAAGCACACCAGTTCAAGAACCTTTCACTACAATATCAAACCAGTTTCATGCAAGACCAACATGTGAATTGTCACATATAATTTGTGACTAGACCTATAATATACAAAAACTTGTCATATAACCACTATATGTCCAGCCAAATTTTGGCATGATAAAGAGATTTGGTCATTAGTAGAATGAGATGTAACGGCAAAATTGACTTTAAAGATTTATGACATTAGGTGAGGTGGGAAATGAAATAAATGGGTTTTAGTGTAATCACCATATGCAAATTATAATGGGATTTTGTGTCTAAGCATATGATATTCATGTACATATGAAAAAGAAAGGAAATGGGGTAAATGTCAAGGAGACAACATCCCATATCCAGGTTAAAACGACCCAAAACAAAGCATCTATGGGTCACTGTACGGTCTTCAACACAGTGAGGAACCTCACACCATATAGCAAGCCATATGTACGTTTATCTTTTATTGACTTACATAAGTTCCATGTAACACATATCAGGTAGAAAAATATGACTGATTAAAAGAAAGCAAAACTATATGAAGAAGCAACATTTATGATTTATGACCATTCAATACTATGACTTGTAGATGATTTGAACTTTCAAAAATATCCATTGAATTATAATATCAGTTAACCAACACTTTGGGTCACCTGTCTTTCTGTAGCCAGGGTAATCTTTTGCTATCAATTGATGTCTATAATCTGTCTGTCATAAAAATTTTTCTTGAGCGATTTTCTTCTCTGAAAAAAAATGAGAAAATTTGAGCCAAAATTGGTCCTTGGGTATTCCCCTTCCAAAATTATATCTAGCAGGTCCATTGTCCATTCCACACCAAAGAAAACACATTGAACTTACTCGCCCCATTAAAACCAAACTTGGCTATACGGACATTTGGAGGGTCCCTTCCAAATAGAAATCCAGAAGTCCTGTACCTCATCCAATATAGCCACCAGCTTGGAATATAGTTAAACATTGGACATTATTGAAAACAGGTTCCAAGATCTTCTTCGCTGTAACCACTGGCATACTNAGCCAGTTGTCTCTTCTTAAATAGGTATCTGGCAGGTCCATACCACATAAAGGACGGTTCCCAGCTGGGAACATTGTGAACAGCTGACTAAGTTTGAATACAATTTAAGATTTTGGGCTCTGACGCCACTTGTCCAATTGGAACCAAACTTGATCTCAAAAGGCCTTTCGCGAAAGGTCAGCATACACTCCAAGATAGCCACCATCGGGGAACATAAGGTAACACTAGGTCAAAGGGAATACATTCAAAGATTTTGGGCTCTGAAATCAATGGATCACATTTTTCGTTGGTTGGTTCCCTCTAAAAAAGGTATTCAGCTTGTCCTTACATCATAAAAGAAAAGGCCCTTAGTTGGGAACATAATTTAACATTTTACCTAATGTGAATACGTTCAAAGATTTGTGGCTCTTAAGCCATTGGTCAAATTTGAACCAAACTTGCCCTCAATAGTCCTTTCATGGTCCCCTTCAAAAATTATTCTGACAGGTCTGCATCCAATCTAAGATGGCCACCAGTGGAGAACATAGAACATTTGACTTTATGGAGTAAGCCATTTAGATTTTAATCCTCTGTCTTACATCAACGATGATCCAGGTGAGTGATGCAGGCTCTTGTCTTTTGCTTGAATTCTTTCCAAATCTTTTCTTCATTATCTGTAAATTAATGTTTTTCAGTTAGTAGATCAGTTGTTAGTAATGACAACACGGTTTATGCATTTCCTGGATCACAGAACCATGATGATCAAGTACATGATACCATTATCAGAAGTTCACAGAATCTCCGTCAGTCCGTACCAGGACTGTGTTGTAGCCATTCATTTACAAAAGGTAGTCTTTGTTAGACATAGAATCTCAGTCAGTCCACAGCAGGACTGCATGTTCTCTATTCATTTACAGAAGGTTAGTTAGCCATTAGCTATGTGATCCTCTGTGTTTTCCCTTTAAGATGATTAAAACTACCACCTTTATTTTCAAACCAATCACTTTTCACTTGTGGCATGTAGTTGTTTTTGTTTTTAATAATACTATTTGCAACTGATATAAATACCAAAGCTGAGTAATTTTGGAAAACAAACCACCTTTTCGACTTCGAAAATGGAAAACACTGCATCCCCAATGGAATGTAAGTGAGCCTTTTGTTTTTAATTCAGATGGTATTGTATAACGTACACTGTTGTTGTTTCTCAAAGTCAACATGCTGGTTAGTTTGAATTGTTAGAAATAAGGCTCCTTGACCTATCATATTAAACACCACAGTTGACAAAAGAATGATAAGTTAGTACAGGCCAACCAAAAAAGGATATGGATGTTCCTTTCAGAAATGTATAAGAAGTTCAGTCTTACAGAAGTGATGGGAGACTGTTTGGTAAAATCAACGATTCTTGTTTTTTTTTTTCATTTGGATTAAGCATTCCACTTTAGAAATGGTCATTCAAAGAAGAAACACGTGGTTTTAAAATAAATCTTTAAACATAAGCACATGTAAAAAAAATATCTTCATTAAAGTGCAGCAGCAAAAGACATTCAGATTTTTGTTACAGATTTCATTTTATTATTTTTACAGCAACAGAATGGTGATCTTTGGAGTAAAAAAGGGGACTATGTATTTCTATGTGAACATTTGATAGAACTTGTAGCCAAGGCATACTTAGCCATAGAAAATTCTGCATCAAAACCACCAGAAGTTCATATACAAAATTCGTAAGTATCTAGTTTTGATTTATAAGAACTGAAAATACATGAAATAGTATCAAGAATCTAGAAACAATGAAATGGATGGCTAAGTGTCTAGCAATGCTGTGACATCATAGAAAATAAAAACAATATAAATATTAATTTCAATGCAATTAAAGTGCATAGCAGTAAGTTACAGTCTATGTACATAAAGAATAAAATGGGGGATCCCTTTCATTAAATCTCATACAATCAAAATCACCTGTTTCTGTTTCTGTTGGGTATATTGCCCAATTTAAAATTGTAGAACTCAAGCTTGTTGATAAAAAAGCCTTAATGGCATATGCACATACCTAGAAATTTAATTAATTTGAAAGAAGCACTAAAAGGTAAAAATATTACTTAAGTAGTGTTGATAAATTAATAATGTTAAAATGCATAGAAATAAGTTACAATCTATGTACACTACAAGGTAAAATAAAATATATTTGTTCCTTAGAAAATCCCCAATGAAATAAATTTTAATGGTATCATAGCAATGGAACCAAATCAGAAAAACTGAAATTAATAAATTTTTGAGATTTCATGAGAGGGATGCCCATTATGACCTTTATTCTAACACAAGACAAATTATTTTTTAAATAGATTACAGACAAAATACAAAAAAATTTTTAAGTCTTTAGTGTTTTACAGTTTGATGGCTCTAACTGTAAATACTGGAACACCATGGATGTCTGGAACCCTTTTGCTGTATGTAAATATTAAAACATCATTTGACCTTGGTGGCTCAAACTTCCCTCAAACTGTTTGAATTCATTCCTTGGGTTTCCGAGTTTTTGAAGTTAAATTGTACATTGTTATAATCTTGTTACCTTATTTTTCAGGATACCAGCATTGTTTGCTGTAAATTTGTTAGAATCTTGTCACCTTATTTTTAGCTCACCTGGCTATGCCAGGGTGAGCTTTTGCCATCACTTGGCGTCTGTCGTAAATTTTTTTTTCAAAAATCTTCTCCTCTGATACCACTGGGCCAATTTAATCCAAACTTGTCCTAGGTCATCACCAGGGTATGTAGTTAAAAAAATGTGTTCGGTTAGTTCGAGGACCAAACAACATGGCTGCTGTTACTAAAAATAGAACATAGGGGTAAATTGCTGTTTTTGGCAAATAACTCAAAAACCGTTGCAGATATCAAAAATTTGACGAGGTAAAATTGTTCAGAATGACGAGATCTATCTGCCCTGCAATTTTGAAGGAAATTGGAAAACCCGTCTCAGAGTTACAGCCCTTTTTCCGTAAAATTTTCAAAATTTATGCATTTATTTTTTATTTCAAAAACTGTAACAGATAGAGGTGAAGTGTAAAATGCAAAAATGTTCAGCATATCAAGGTCTACAAACTCTGAAATTTTGAAGAAAATCCAACTGCCTATGTTGTAGTTATTGACCCTTTTTCACCAAAAAAGAAAAAAAAAAATTCAATGCCATATGGTTATGAGTTATTTCCTTTAAATTCTGTGTTCAAATCTTCTTTGGTTACTTTTCTCTTTTAAGTTTAAGAGAAATTCCCTGTTATCACTTTATTAAAAATAATTATTTGTTCCATAATCAAGAGCAAAAAAGTTTTTTTTTTACAAACTTTTACATTTTTTGCAAAAATACTTTCATAAACTATACTTATTTCACAAGTTAATAATAATTGTATATAATTGTATATTGTGTCATGTTATAAAGTTTGCTTGCCCACCATGCAAATGTCTCTCCCAGATAAATATTGAAATAGCATCTGAGCTTTTATGCCTGAATAACTTTGTAACTGACCTGTATGGCTATGCCATGGTGATCTTCTTGCCATCACTGAGTCAGTGGTCCGTCCCTCGTAAACTTTTCATTCAAACATCTTCTTCTCGTCTCTGAAATAGCTTCGCCCAGTTGGAACCAAACTTGGACACAATGGTCCTTAGGTGGACCCTTTTAAAAAAAATGTCTGGCAAGTCCGTATCATATCCAAGATGGCCGCCAGCAGGGAACGTGGTTTAACATTGGACCCTATGGGAAAGCATTCAAAGATCTTCTCTGAAACCACTGCGCCAATTGGAACCAAACTTGGTCACAATAGTCCTTCTGTGGTCCCCTTTAAAATTTTGTCTGGCAAGTCTGCACGTCATCCAAGATGGCCGCCAGCGGGGAACTTTGTCCAAAATTGGACAGAATGGCAAAAATCTTCTCCTCTGAAAATACTGGGCCAATTGGAACCAAACTTAGTCACAATGGTCCTTACGTGGCCCCTTTTAAAAAATGTGTTCAGCAAGTCCACATCATATCCTAGATTGCTGCCAGGAGGGAACATGTTTTTAACATTGGACCTTATAGGGAAACATATTCAAAGATCTTCTCCTCTGAAAGTACATGGCCAATTGGAATCATACTTAGTCACAATGGTCCTTACTTGGTCCCCTTTATAAAATGTGTCTGGCATGTCTGCATAGCATCCAAGATGCTATGCTAACATGGTCTTCTTCAAGAAAAGTGACAGTTGGTCTACGCCCCATCAAAAATAGCTGCCTGTGGGGAACATAGTTTAATTTGGGATTATATAACCAAACTTCAAAATGAGACCCTGACAGTCAATAAACAAATTTGAAAATGAGAACCTTAAACGTTGTGATAATTTTGACTTATTGTGTCAGCCATGACCCAGGTGAGCAATACAGGCTCTTGAGAGCCTCCTGTTTCAGAATACCAGCATTGTTTACTGTACATTTGTTATAATCTTTTCACCTTATTTTTCAGAATACCAGCATTGTTTGCTGTACATTTGTTATAATCTTATTTTTCAGAATACCAGCATTGTTTGCTGTACATTTGTTATAATCTTGTCACCTTATTTTTCAGAATACCAGCATTGTTTGCTGGATCAGAAGTGGAAATAACATTTACAAATGGAGTACAAAACTTGCCACCAGGGACTGTCAAAGCTGCCAGGAAAAAACGCAACCTTTCCATCATGGTGCAGTAACATCAGCAATGTTTCAACCTGTCACATGATCACCATGTGACCATCATAAGTTATTTGACCATCATCAGATTGTCATTCCAAAATCATGTCAATTAAACATGTGTTGGTAGAGAAATTATGTGTTAAGGTATCAGATCCAAAATAAAAGTTGCCGTTCAGTTTTAATAGACTGAATATTCCCTAATATTGTCATGCAATTCTCAAAACAGTTACATTTATTGTCAAAAACCTCTCATATTATTATAAGTCAGTCACATTGAAAGAATTTCTGATATTTGCCAAAAAAGGGAGAGATGTAGTCATCTTATTAAAAGCCATCGACATATAGAACATTTCTTGTTCAATTGTGGCCCAGGTACCTTAACATGTACATTCAAAACTCATTTAACATATACGTGATAAATTCAATGCATATGTTCATGTTTACATCACAAAACCAGTGGCATGTGATCGGAATACATGTGTTTTGAGATGATGATTTCTGTCTTAATGTAAACAAAATTTCAGACAACTTTTTGAGGTAGATTTTATTTATTTAAATACATTTTATTTAAGAAGTTGTGTTAAAACATTTTTATCCATTTTTTACAACAAATCTTTTTCTGAAGATAATCAAGGGAAATAACTCCATTTTATTTTAAGATGTAAGAATTTGTGATATTTTGTTTCTTTTACATATAATATCTGTGTCTTTATTTTTATATATAATTCTTTATTGAAAGACAATCTTAACTACAACTCTTTGTACGAGGCAGCTGTATAGAAACTCCAATTCTCCCTATGAGTTTGTTTTAAATGCAGATTCTGAAAACCTATATTGATAAAATTTTTATTGGTCTGACCAATAAAATGTATTGGTGCTGTAGTTTAAAGATGGATATGCAAATTAGATGTGTCGGTAGATTTTATCAAACCTTTACTTATTACATATATGGATTCTAGATATTGCTCAAAGGTGTTCTTTTGTTGTTTAGATCTATATTGCCTTAATAGATCTATTAGATTTATTATGAAGTATGTGAATTGTGGATTTTCATTGGGGCCAACTTTTGAGAAATTAAGGAATACTATCAGCATACACCAAAATTTTTTGATTGGATAAAATGAAAAATAATTTAAGGTAAATTCATTGTTTATTCACTAAATGTTACCAGTAGTTCCTCAGGTTTGGAAATGGTGAATTCACATAGATTTCATGAAGCAATATCAACACGTTCTGTTATCCGGACATCCAGGCACTCTACTGGTGGAGGCAGTGAAAGGGTCTGCATTCCACTATGTGTCTGTATAATTCAACTTTGATTTATTCATTCATTTTTCAAGATATTTTAATAAAATTTGCTACATTTAGAACATCAATATTAACATCATATCTGAATTTCAAGATCATAGTTATTATAACAAAAAATATATTGCAATTTAAAGTATAGATTTTTTTCCATAGATTATTTAGGTAAACATCAGTAGCGTCACTGCCTATATTTAGGGTGTAAAATTAAAATCGACAGATCTGATGGGTCAATCCAGCACTGTGATGTCACATTGGATAAGAGGATAAAGAAAGATATTTCATAGAAAATTACAGTCTGAGCAGGAATGTAAAGAATTGCAAATAAGTTTTTATACAACCACAAAAAATTTGAGGTCGTAAAATGGTATGGTGCTGTTGTCGTCGTTGTCGTCCGCAGACATTTTTGTTTTGGGTCAATAACTTTAGTTCTAGTTAATCATTCATTATGAAATTTTAACACAATGTTCCTTGGAACAAAAGAAAGACTTTGACTTGTTTTGGTATTTGTGGCCCTGCCTGTTTCTAAAAAAAGGGGCAAGAAAGGGCTAAATTTGGTGTTTTCATATATTTGGCTGCAGAATATTTATTTTTTATCAGATTTTGATGGGGTTACTTTCAGTGTGCTCCTGAGGAAATTTCCCATCTGCAGTATGTAAACAGATTTCACGCTGCATGTACTTTTCTTGAGATAAATGGGGCCCGAAAGGGGTGAATCTCCAAAATTTTAATGTTTTTATTTGAAGTCTGATTTTGATGCAGTTTTTTGCAATGAATTCCTTAGGAAAAATTAACATGGCGCTCAATCATCAGATTTTTGACAACTCCTTTCCATTCTGAGCTATCAGGGGCCAAATGGGGCCAAAATTGCATATGTGAAGATAACCTAAAATTTTTTGTTTTCATCAAATGGTATTTTTTTTTCTATGGATCATTCTTGTTGTAAGCTTTCAGTAGTATGTCAACAAATTTATCATAGCTCTTTCGGTTTCTTAGCTATAAGGGGTCAAAGGGAACAAAATTGCATTTTTTTTTCAAATTATGTAAAATTTTGTTTTTTATCTGGTTTTAGTGGGGTTTGTTTCAATGAATTCCTCTTGACACAAGCTTTTAGTAGTATGCCATCAGAACTGGAATATTTCTAACTATTTCCAAGCTATAAGGGGCCAAATGGGGTCCAAATACGCAAATTACTTAAAAAAATTATTTGTCATCGAATTTCAAAGGGATTTTTTCATGGGATTCCTCCTTAAATATGCTTTCAGGTGCGAGTCAACAGATTTTGCATAGCTCATATGGTTCAAGAGCTATTAGGGATCAAAAAGTTGATTATTATTTTCAGTAGTTTGTGTCCACCTAATTTCTGTGTTAAGCACTTTATTGTGTCCATCTAATAACTGTGTCAAGCCTTTTACTGTGCCCACATTCACTTTTAATTACATTTGTTCAAATTTCAGTGGTAGACATGCTGTGGTCGTATCCTGCTGCATGCCCTTTATCTTATACAGTCTTTCCATCCATAATAATTGTGGATGTTACGCATTCCACAAATAAATTTGAAAAACATGCTGATTTTTTCAATGGTCAAAGTTATTTTAGGAAAGAATATATGACCTCTGAATACCATAGAAAAAAAAAATCTCAAAAAAATTTTGCTAAATCATATATTGAAATAATTTGGTAAAAATTTGTTGCAAATATTGCACATATTCAAGAATGCATATTATGTTGTATCAGACAAATGTTTTATAATTTCATGGCCTTTTCTTCATTTTGTGTCTTGATTTATGTGCCTTGATGTAAAATACCACCAATTTTCATTTGTATAGATCTGATAGTACATATTAAAACTTGTTTTTACATGTGTTGATAAATTTTCTGCAAACAAAAAATCTCTTTTATAGAAATCCAATTTTTAAATATGTCTCTTACAAAAATATTATATCAATACATATAGAAGATGTTAAACCAAAGATTTCCTGTTTTGTGTCTCATGATTATAAATGTTGTTTACAAATTCATGAATTTGTGCTGTTAAATATGTGTTGTAAGTTTCATATTTTAAAACCATTTACAATTTATAGTAAAGAAGTTAATTTTTTTACATTTTTATTGTGTATTTTTTGTGTCTTGTAATCAAACTACTTGTCATTAAATCATCTTTTGTTGTTCATAAATTACACCTAATGGAAAAAAAGCGTACATCATCTTGCTCTGTTACATACACAATGTAATCCATTGTCATATGCATACAATGTATTTAAATAGTATACTTTTGTCATCAATTTGTGCTTTACATTGATGACAACTGTACACATTTGTATAGCAGACTTGTGTGGAGTTACATTGTGTATTTAAGGAAGGCAGATGAATTATCCAGACTTCCAATTCCTTTTTTGCTTTAAGTGTAACATGTACATGACAAGTTTTTTAAATATTTGTAAATATTTACACATTTACATTCATCTATTGAAACTGTAAGTCTGAAGTGATTCAAATGATTATAGTAGATATTTTGATATTTTATAAGTGGTAACTGTATATATATATACATGTATATGCAATGTTTTGTTGTACTGTAATGTGATAATCTGTAAATCAGCTTATTTTGTATTCTATGAATGTTCTTCAATTTTCCTAACTGAAATTTAGGAGATTCATAGCCACCAAAAAGTGGACAGTGAACATAAAAAATTATCTTAATGGAATTACCAGCAAGCTAAAATACATTTCACAAAAATAAATTGATATGGAGAATATAATATCTTAAATTTTCATATCCTTTAAAAAGTTGTTTAGATTTCTGTATAGATGACCTGCCTAAAAATAAGCAAACTTCAATCTTGATTCTATAGAAATCAAGAAAAGTAACCCATATGTTTTATTGTAAGTTCAGGTTGGTAAGATAGGGTTTGCCATTGCACGGATTTATAGCAAAATGTAATAGATATGAATATTAGTGTCTCTACTTTGTAGTAGTGAGGATTATTTGTATAAATATTGATAGATATATGCAAGGTTTCATAAGTGGGAGGGTGGGGTGACTGCATATATACTTCACTGTGATGTTCATTATCTATACAACTTTACTTTCATTGTTGTTGTTGTCTAAATTTACTTTATCCTTCATTTTAAGTCTTGTTAAATTTTTATTATATTTTGTTATGCCTTTTTAAAATCAAAATATATACAATGTTTTCATTATTTAAATGAAAACAAAGTTACTGAAATATAGGTTGATAGTTTCATTTGTTATACAATCATTTTTTCACTATTTTAAAAAAGAATTGAATGTTTGTTTTCAGTTTCACGTTTTACATCATCATTTTTTCACCAATAAGTAAAATTTTGTTTATGCATGTTGTATAATATGATCATTGATACATGTGTCACTACAAAGTTTCTACATATTCTATGTAATTCAAATCCTACATTGTATGTAGGGGGTACGTATTGTGATTTAGTTTTGTATAAATATTGTTTTTGTTTGTGAAGAGTAATGTTCTCTAGTCTTATGCTAGTCAAAATAATTTTAGGTAGTTTGATGTACATAAACAAATTGAAACAGACTTCCCTTCAAAATATAGACATTGTAGTAACATTTCGTGATATTTGTCAAATTTCAATTTATGTGGAAATTGAGAAAAAAATGTTTCAAGTTATTGGAAATTCCAGCTTACCAGATAACAAAATTCAAATAAAGTTAAAAGTTTAAATAAGAAATAATTAACACAGCCATATATTTATATTATTTTTACCACAGGCTGGTACTTTATGGGGAATATTTTAGCTCGAGCGACCAGCGAGGGGCAAAATATCACCATACAGTGCAATCCCATGGTAAAAATAATATAAATATATGGCTGCTGTTAATTATTTCGATTCTAACAGGACACTCACAAGTTTCGGATTAATAGAATTCCTCATAGTACACATTGATGAAACGCCATTTATGTTGCCATTTGGTCTGTTACATTGCTTAAACTGATGTAAAACTATGTATGACGTTATCGAAAAGACCATCATGTGTTTATGACGTTACTCATAAGTAAATATTATTTTTACCACGGGTTTGGATACAAAGCATATGAAGACCGTCATATTAGAATAATATTTTGCTACTGAATACAGGTAAATTTATCCAATGTATTTTTAAACTGTATACAGGGGAGATAAGTCCATAAATTTTGTAATTTTATCTTTTAAGTACTACCTACACCAAGGATTCGTATATTTGGAAAAATTTGAATTGT
>MJUU01063993.1:109316-155067 GCA_002080025.1 Modiolus philippinarum
AATTATTGTATATGAAATGAAGAGTTCAGCTGATTCTGATTATTTTTTAATATCTATAATTCAATTCTAATATCCATAAATCGCCTCTGTGACACTGATCAGTTCTCACAAAGTAAAAATGTATATTATAAAAGAGTTCAATCGACCTCGACTTTCTAAATATCCATAAATCGCCTCCACGACACTGATCATTACCTGTATTACTTTAAACGCATTAAAGACAAAGAATTTAACATATGTTTTAATTTCTAGCGAACCATTTAATAGTGCTTTGAATAATTTAAGAAACTATTTAAATATGTAACTGAGCATATATTGTAAATGCTTGTCTAAAGAAATACAAAAAAAAACAAAAAAAAACAATAGTAGTTGCAAGAAAAAACTTTAATAATTGACTTAAATAAATTTTAGCGAATTGAACTTAATATATTCACCTTATTCTTGCATTCTGAAAGGTGACAATAATTCTTGTTTTATTCCCTTTATCTCTGCCTTATATATAACGTACATTGCTTTATGAAACATTTATATATTGCGTAGTCCAAAATTTAATTTCTTTTTAGCATAAATATGATAGGTAAAATAGATTTTAAGTCTTCAGTTTAAATTTAATAATAACAAATGACCAAAACAATTCAAGTTTTTTGAAAATTATACTTGATAATAACATTTTGAAGGAGTTTATATGTTGCGAAGTTAAATTTCATGTCTTTTTACCATGAATATGGTTGGAAGAGTAGATTTTAAGTCTTCGGTTTAAACTTTATTATTGAAAATGACCAAAATAATCCATTTTTTTTGAAAATTTTTATTTTTTATAACCATTCGAAGGAGTTTATATGTTGTGAAGTTAAATTTTAATGTCTTTTAAGAATGAATATGATTGGAAAAGTAGATTTTAAGTCTTTGGTTTAAACTTAATTATTAAAAATGATTAAAACAATTCAAATTTTTTGATTATTATACTTCATAATAACATTTCGAAGGAGTTTATATGTTGCGAAGTTAAATTTTAATGTCTTTTAAGAATGAACATGATTGAAAAAGTAGATTTTAAGTCTTCTGTTTAAACTTAATTATTAAAAATGACCAAAACAATTCAAATTTTTTGATAATTATACATTATAACAACATTTTGAAGTAGTTTATATGTTGCAAAGTTAAATTTAATGTCTTTTTAGAATGAATATGGTTGGAAAAGTAGATTTTAAGTCTTCGGTTTAAACTTTATTATTGAAAATGACCAAAGCAATCCAATTTTTTTGAAAATTTTAATTTTTTATAACCATTCGAAGGAGTTTATATGTTGCAAAGTTAAGTTTTAATGTCTTTTTAGAATGAATATGATTGGAAAAGTAGATTTTAAGTCTTCTGTTTAAACTTAATTATTAAAATGACCAAACAATTCAAATTTTTTGGAAATTATACTTTATAATAACATTTCGAAGGAGTTTATATGTTGCAAAGTTAATGTCTTTTTAACATGAATATGGTTGGAAAAGTAGATTTTATGTCTTCGGTTTAAACTTTATTATTAAAAATGACCAAAACAATCCAATTTTTTGAAACTTTTTATTTTTTATAACCATTCGAAGGAGTTTATATGTTGCGAAGTTAAATTTTTATGTCTTTTTAGAATGAATATGGTTGGAAAAGTAGTTTTAAGTCTTCGGTTTAAACTTTATTATTAAAAATGACCAAAACAATCCATTTTTTTGATAATTATACTTTATGATAACATTTCGGAGTTATATGTTGCAAAGTTAAATTTTAATGTCTTTTTAGAATGAACATGATTTCAAAAGTAGATTTTTTTTGAAAATTATACTTTATAATAACATTTCGAAGGAGTTTATATGTTGCGAAGTTAAATTTAAATGTCTTTTTAGAATGAATATGATAGGAAAAGTAGATTTAAAGTCTTTGGTTTAAACTTAATTATTAAAAATGACCAAAACAATTCAAATTTTTTGAAAATTATACTTTATAATAACCCTCGAAGGAGTTTATATGTTGTGAAGTTAAAATTTAATGTCTTTTAAGCATGAATATGATTGAATAAGTAGATTTTAAGTCTTCAGTTTAAACTGAATCATCAAAAATGACCAAAACAATTCAATTTTAAGAAAATTTTACTCAATAATATCTTTTCGAAATCATTTTTTATGTTGCGAAGTTAAAATTTAATGTCTTTTATACATGGATATGACTGGAAAAGTATATTTTAAGTCTTTGGTTTTAACTTTATTAATAAAAATGACCAAAGCTATTGAAAATTTTAATTTATTATAACCATTAGAAGGAGTTTATATGTTGCAAAATGGAAATGTGATTACTTTAAGCATAGATATGAATGCAATTACAGGGCATTAAAACTTTTTTATTTTTGAAGCAACTGGTTTATTGCAAATTATCCGTAACTATTTATTTATGCAAATAAAATAATGAACTTTCGAGTTAAGTTTACTTATTTGTTTACAAATTTTGGATAATAATCATTAAAATCTTTAAATTATCATATCACCGCACACGATTGGAGTGAATAAATGAGTTCAGCAGTGCGCTCCTTTCGTGTGCACTGGGATTAGTCCCAGGTGTGGATGAACTCTTCAAATCGTAGTTTTCATTCATTTCACTCGAGTATGCATCTCACACTATTAAGTTGAACATTCTTACAGCCGTAAAAGCAAAAATAAATAAATAAATAAATAAATAAAATAAGAAAATTAAATGTAATGAATCAAAATCATTGTCCGTGCCGCGTTTAAAGAAATACAATGTAATGGTCAGTGTCACTGAGGCGATTTATGGATATTTAAAAAGTCATGGTCAACTAAACTCTTTATATAGTATACGTTTTACATATTAGGTACTGATCAATGTCACCGAGGCGATTTATGGATATTAGAATTGAATTATAGATATTAAAAAATAATCTTGGTCACTCTTTATATAATATACTTTACCAATACTAAAATGATCTGGGTCACAAAGGCGATTTATGGAGATTTGAATTATAGATAACAATAAATCGAATTATGGAGATTTGAACTGAATTATAGATATCAATAAATCATTTATAGATATTAATAAATAACACCATTTATTGATATTAAAAAATGATTTATAGATATTAATAATTGATTTATATTAATATTAATAGTTGATTCACTTTTCATATTGAATATTGTCTGCAATTATCAACATTTTAAAATTTGCAATCTTTGATATTCGAAAAATCACATTTTTTTTACAAAAAGTCATGATTTTGACATTTTTTTCATTTGTTCAATCTTTGGACTGTGTACAGACTTTGATCGCTAAGAATTGTTAGAAAATGCAAAAGGAATGGATATTTACATTTAGGTACCTATTTTTTCGATACAAAAAATGTCCACTTTGTATTATTTTTAAAATTTAAAAGGTTATGGTACACGAATCCAACATTTTGACCTAACAACATGGTGTGAAACACTTAGGCACCGAAATTATTAAATAAAAGGCTCTATTCAATCAGTTCATGACTGAAATTTGATTTGTTTTCAGAGCGCATTTTTTGGGGGGGGGGGGTAAAAATGCAAATTTCAGTGATTTGTGTTTTTGGAAGAAGCATGACCAGATGGAATTTTGACCCCACAGATTTATTTTTTAAGTTTGAAAACTGATAATCACGAAAACATCAAACACTATGATTTATTGAATGTGTAGTGTATGATTTGGTAATATTAAACCAATTTATAAAACTTAGTGCATTTGTAATGCAAATGGAAAATTGCGGACCTTAACTATTTTTGTTTAGTATACACAGACCGATAAAGTAAATAAGCAACATCAAAAAGTTAGGAGCAAGGAAAGCGAATACCTTTCAGTTGGATATAGAATAATCCAGTCATCAGTTGAGTAATGGTGGAAAAAAATAAAAGAAATATCATTGAAATTTTTTAGAACAATCTTGGCTTTCTTCATCCTTCAATGTTTTACGCTTCTGTGCAGAACGCAAAGAATAATGACTGCTTTGAAATATTATAGCAAAATATAAAGCAAGATATTTTTAATCAGTCAAAACAAGTAATTTTATGCTGACATAAATGTAGCAGTATAATTTCTGGAGCTAAACAAGCATGTAAGTTTTGTAGAGTTTTTTTATAATTGTGTGTGTGTGTGTAAGTTACCAGGAAAAATCTACAATGTTGATAATTACAATTATCGGTAATATGTACATTTTCTCATTGATCTTACTGACTGATATTGTCAGTATCTCCGTACTGACCTGATACAAGAAAATATCAGGCAATGACGTCATGAAATTGACATCATGACTCTTACGAAGTTGCCGATAAAAACAATAATGGTAGTTTTGAAGGTCTCGACAGAAAATATCACTAGTATCACAGCTCGTCCTATCGGACTCGCCGCGATACGGTGATATTTTCTGTCTCGACCTTCAAAACTACCATTATTCTATATTTACCTGCTACAGTCTTGCAGAGAATTATACAGGAAAAATACTAAAAAGTCGAAAAACAACCATAATTAGTTTACATGTACTACTTAGTAATTACTGATAGTTCCTTTATCGTCTCCATCAATTCCAATTGCTACCGAAAGTCTTGTTTTCACTATGACTCTATAAATAAAAAATATCAGCATTATGATCCTCTAACGTCAAATTTCTGTGCAAAAAATGGCAATAGAATACAAAAGTAACAAAGGATTTGTAGTTACTCCAATAGAGGTCCAAAAACGAGAACACAGGAAACAATGATGTTAGACAGCTACAAAACACAGAAATATTCAATGTCAAGTCATTCACAGTATGAACTAACATTAAGGTGGTTTTAATGGATAAAAACAAAACGATAAATTTTTCTTATTTTTCTTTTATTGAGAGTTTATAAAATGCACTTCGAAAATTTTAAATTAGTGAAAAATTAATAGGCCACCGAACTTGTTTTCCGGTTGAAAGTTAAAAAAAAAACAACAAAATTCTTGAACTTTTTAATATAAATAGTCTTTAAATGGGGGTAATAATAAACTTGTCCACTCCGAAGTCCATCAGACAAAAATGCAGACCAGGTGGAAACCACCCACTGAATTGTGGACCGCAATGGTCTTGACTTGGTACAGGCATTTCAAAAGAAATGGTGGGTTGAACCGATTTAACGGCTAGCCAAATGCACCCCCTTTTTTCCATTGCGGTAGTGTACGGTAGTAACTGCACAACAATTGCCATTGGGAAGGTCGTAGACAGAAAGAAATGATAATCCCGGTATTAAGTAGAGAAAGAATCTTATATCAGAGATAGAACTTCAATTTTTTCCATATGGGACTATGGATAATACAATAGAATTTTGTGAAAACCTAGTATATAGTATGTTAAAGAAATAACTTTGGAAATATGGAATAAAAAATGTAGTCACCGATCATATTTATGAAAAAATCATGAAAATGTTATTTCCCTTCATTTTTTTCTGTATAATTACCTCTATTTGATAAAATAAAAGTTTTTTTCTAAAAGTGACATATTTTGCACAATCGCAGCTTTCATTTTCCTTTACATTTAAATTGTAAATTCCAATTTTTATCAAAACATGTGCAAGATGGATGCGCAGTTTTAGACATCCGAACAACCTTAAACTGAGATTGCCATCAGGTGCTCTGACAGGGGTAAGCAAAATGTTTTCGAAATGAAATTATTTATGAATATCTATGTCACACGAAAAAAACACATCTGCTTTTAAAATTAAGGGTTCAAACCCGTATTACTTTGTGGTAGATATTGATGAATTTCAATCTGGAAATTTATTTTATGTGAGTTTTTTTTTCTTTTTTCTTTAAGTATATTTTACTCATGACTTAAAAAGCTTAAAGGAAATGAATAGCTTAATAATTTATTCTAATTACATTAAAACTCATTTTGTATCATGTGGAGCATGAAAATATTCCTATGCAGTTAGTTTGGTCGGATATCCTAAAGGAAAAAAAATAATTTTCGTTGTTTGCTAACTCTGTCCGTTTTCAGTCTGTCAAATGAGCTCCGCAGTGATATATCGTTGCATTGAGCTATGAATTTCTATGAATTATTAATATGGCGGTAAAAAATGACTACCTTTTGTATACTAGACATCCAATGTTTTATATCGTATGCTTAAGAAATACAAAGTATCCACCGGTAAAAAAAAATATGGACAACGGCTGTTGTCCAATGCCTTCCAGACCTCCAAAAACAAAAAAGAAGGGTGGATCTGTCAACGATAATGTCCGTCTTCGTAAAGAATCTGTCGATGATTAAGTAGTATTCAAGCAAAGAGTCGGGCAGTGGGCGGCACATCATAAATTAGATTCTGCATTTTAAAGCTTAGATGTATTCATTTGGTCATAAAAACACATTTTGTTATTCGAACATGTGTTAGGCCTCGAGATAATTTTTGACTGGTTATATACAGAAAAAATAGCGGGAATATATTTTCGCACTTTTCCCTGTACAATGTAGCTGAAATTTTGACGCTAATAACTCAAAAAGGCAAAATAACACAGAATTTTATCCATCAAAATTTATCGTAAAAACATAGTTAACAACCCATCTTGTGATTGCGGGCATCCTTTTGAAGATTGCATTCATTTCTTTATGGAATGTAATTTATTCACCGAGTGCAGAGACAATCTCTTTGCCGCTCTGAATAATTTTACTATAAGTATTGAATTTCTATTGGCTGGTGATGAAAACCTTTCGAATGACCAAAATATTTATATATTTTCTTGTGTACAAAACTTTATTAATCGTACAAAACGTTTTGATCAACACTGATATAATGAATTTAAAACTCACTCCAGTCAATATGTTATATATTTTTCTCTTTAATCTATTATTTGTTTCTTTTCAGACATCTTTCATGTTTGTATTATATTTATTATATAATTGTAATGCCGTCATTTATATTTGTAAACTTAAACATATTCTTGTATTGGGAGAGGACTTTTATAATGTTGATAAAACTTTTGTCCAATCCCATTGCTTATTCTTTAGCAAATAAATATGTTTAAATCAATCGAAATGACGTTTTCTTGATTACTTTTATTAAAATCAAACATCAAACGTTTGCGTTTTTTTCCTTAATGTGCCACTGCACAAAAGCACTTTGCCTGTTTCTCAGACGGACTGGTACTTAAAAATGCAAGAAAAATATCACATAACCTGATACGACCCATTAGTATATCGTACATAGTTATTGTCAAAAAATGAAATCATAATTACTACATGTACATCATAAATATTTATGCTTAAACGACGTATTTTATTTCCATAAAAGGATACTTAAGTATAATGCAACAAAGTGATTGTTTTCATGAATAGTGTTTGTAAACTAATCTGTTTCTTTTCTTTTTTTTTCTTTTTTTTTGTATTTGTGGTTGCGAATTGCAAATATTGATAGACAGAAATAAACTTTCATTGATCGGTACACATTTGCCCTAAAAATAAATAGCATAAATAACAAAACCCCGAAATTACAGTAAATTTGCCCTCTACATATGAAAATTTAAAGACTAAATTTGTCATAAAAAGTATGAAGGACAGCACATGACTGACTTATATACTTTGTTCATATCACCACAATATCAGTGCCTTATCTTTATATAATGTCATACAATAACATCGTAATATCTCCATTAAAAGGAAAATGTCTTTTTTTAAATTCGTTAAAATTACTTATTTTTTTAATTTAAATTTTCTATTTGATGTATTATTATTTAATTTCTATCACATTTTTATCTACAATGGAACTTCATTTACATCTTTGGTTCTAAAAAAAAATGTTCAACCAAAGATGATGATAACATCAGAAACACAAAGAAACATACATCATATAATCAAAGCACAGAAAAAAGAGGAAACATATACTGATGAACAACATGGATCCAATTAAAACATGGGTGATGTCAGGTGCCCAGGATGAGTCAGTATCTCCTGTTTCTTATAGGACACCAGCCGTGTGAAACATATCCATTCTGGAATTACGGTAATTATGTCAAGTCCGGTAGAGAAAAAAGAAACTTAAGCTGCTAAAGGAAAAGATGTGTTGTTATCTGGGAAAATATCCCATCCTGTCAACAACATTGTGTTATAAACAATAAACTTTTGCAGGATGACTTCTTAAGAAGCTTCTTTGTGAGCAACCGATCGAGCTCTATCAGAAAGTCACCGAATCGATCTTGTGCTCTAGAGTAGCGAGTACAAACTCCATATGCTGATGCTTTTCGAATGTTGCTACAAAGAAATGGGACCTTGACTGTTAGAAAAATTAAGTCATTGCGTTTGTCATGCAAAATAAATCATGAATACACAGTATTTGTTGTACTGATAGATTTTTTTTATCCTCTGTATAAATGTGGTTTTATTGATATTTGATTTTATTATAGGAGTAAACATCGTTTAAAAGGATTTTATTGGAGTATAAAAGTGACCAATTCACTCATAAACTCCGAAGGACCTTTATGATATGTTTGTAAGTGACCGTTTATACTCTAATTAATTCCTTTCAAACGGTGTTTAATCCTTATAATTCTTTTAATTTGGAGATAAGTAATCAAATTCCTCTCTATATAATACCAATCATATTTTTGCGCATGAATTTATAAGGTGAACTACAGTGTATTTCGGTCAACGACGTACATCGAAATCAAACAACTTCAGAAATTACTACTGGGGGTCAATACAGCAAAGCAAATCACGTTCGCGTTTTTCCTAATATGCAAATTACATAAGCATTATTATAATTTGATACAATGTATTCAAATTTTAATTTTTGGGTTTTCTACTGGAGAGTTAATGATGTGACTTAGTTATGATGTTAAGACATTAGCCATTTTCAAAGTATGGTAAAAGAGAGATTTTTGTTTGCAACTCCTGTGTTAGTGATAAATTTGTCGAAAATAAAAACAACCATTCAGTTTAAAAATACTTCATTAATTGCGTATAATGGAATTTTAAAGAATGGAATTTCCATCTCATAAACGATTATTCATGTACGATATACTTGCCACTCAGTAAAATCAGTAAAATGATATCAATGAAAATGTGGTGAAAAAAAATCTGGCTGGTTCGTAAATAACGTTTATTATCTAATTTGTTCGTGTTTTATATTGGTGGCAGAAATTCCCTTTTCTGGAACAAATAACAATTAATTATAAAAAATGTTACAAAGAGTTTGTGTAAGTATATATAGATACATGTAGTAATAAGACGTCAACAAACAATAATTGTGGCCATATGATGCATCCTTGTAATTCAATAAGGAATTAAATAGGGAATATGTTACCAATGTAGAAATCTATTTTCTTCTGTAATTGCAGTAAGATCATATAAAGACTACTTCTATGAAAGGAAGACCAGTCTGATGAATGTTATAGTATTACAAGTGTTAGAAATTTAAATAAATTGGAATTATTTTGTAGTAAAAACTCTGTTGACAAGAAATGATATCATGATATCGTCCGATCTAAATATACCTTCAATGATAGATAGTTTGTAGCTGCATTATATGAAATATGAATAGCTTTAATTTCACATTTTACGACATAAACAAACGCCATTTCACACGCAAATGATTCCTTCGAAGGGTAGAGCAGTAAAATGTCATGTTCGAATTAAGCAATGCATTCCACTTAGCCCGGTGTTCAGTCTTGAACTTGCTATAAGGTATGAATAGAGCACAGTAATGAAGGCCTCATTTTGACGTTAAGATTAAGAATAACAGTAAACCATGGTTCATTTGCTTGCTTTTACTATGTATTTGCAGAGACTTTGTTTCATGTGCATTTACTCCAAATCTTTTATCGAGTCTTACAATACATTGAACAGATAAAACCATGAAAAAACAGATTGAACTGTTACCATGAACTCCCTAAGGAGTAGACAGGCTGAGACGACAAGGTAAGCGTCTCATGCTATGCATTTATCATCCGTTAGATGTGAATTGCCGTGATTTTGGATTTATGATTTTAGAATTCCCCCATTCCTCGTTCTTGCTTCGGTGTATTATAGGAGAAATGATATGCCCTTACATATCGTAATGAGGCAGAAGTCAAGATAATATTGAGCAACAAACTCATGACTATGACCATAGAATTTTCTGATTGTTCTTTTCAAACGTTTCTTCTTCATATTTTTAGGAGTATTTTCTGGTTAGTAAAAAAGATCCTTTTGAAATGTAAAGCAGGTCATATAAGATGCTAAACATAAAAGAAAAGCATTGCAATAGGACAATAAAATTTTGAAATGAATAAGCCAGAAAGCAAGTCAATAATTTTTTCGTTGATTGAAAATACATTTTAACAAAAGGAAATAAATAAAAATACAAACAGCAAAAAAAAAATGATCAAATTGTCCATACATTAACTAAATACCAAAATCATATTATCTTCAGCTGTTGTTGATCGATCCTAAATCTGCATTCTGTGTTATCAATTGTTATCAAATGAAAATTCAGGATGACATTTAGGATGTGCGTGCTTGTCCACGATGTATGTTGTTCCACATATATACAACTGATTAACATTCCTTGTCATATTGTGATTTAGCCAGGTCGCAAAATTTTTGTAAAATAAACAGTAGATTTTGTTATGCTGTACACGTGTTTCAAGGAGTAACCTCTTATCAGCAGCATTAAAATCATATAATATGGAGAGCCATTATCCAAAAATAATCAGAAAAGATGTACTCATTACCAAACAATATTGAAATAGGAGGCCCATTATCCAAAATAGTCAGAAAAGATGTACTCATTACCAAACAATATCTAAATAGGAGACCAAATTCAGTACCAAGGACATCCACTATAAGATAGTTTTCCGCAGTGTCATGAAATATTTTCCATTATTTCTTATTATCAAGAGATGTATGTATACAAATGTTGAAAAAATTCTATTGCTTTTTAAGATGTTTTTTAAATTAGCTGAAATAATACAACCAAAATCAATACTAATGATGAAACGAAAACAATATATCCAAATAAGAATTGCTTGTGTCAATCCAGAATATATATGTAAACAATTCAGACAAAAATATGAATACACAACTGTATATAAAAAAAATTAAAGGACAAATAAAAAAAAGAGAAGATATAATCTAGAGGTCTTTTGTTGTAAACAAAACTGATGAGAGTATTTGTTACATAGATAATTTTGTTCTCAACAGAGGCAGGATTATTACAAAATTTTGGGAATGAAGGAAATGAATTTTCATACATCGGATAAAATTAAAACAAAATTCAAGCAAACAACCATAACCATAAAAAGACTTATTTTGTCATTTTAAAGCTTTTTGGGATAGTACAGTATGGTTGTTATATTTTGCGGGGTCTAATTTTGCGCTATTAGAAAATCGCCTAAATGTGTAACCATTGAATAATTCACTCTAAACCTGAATTCAAATGACCAAGATCAATATAGTCTAAATAACAACAAATATTAAACCCTGAAAATGAATTAAAAACTGATAAACATGACAATTTCGCACCTTGAATATATACAAAAAGGTCCGATTTGAGTTGTTGTTTTGAATTGTATCAATATGTGCAAATATGAATTCAAGTTGATCTTGATTCACAGTCGAAAAATTAGAAAGGAATAATTTTTCAATTATAATCTTCAAGCTGAGTGACACTCAAATAATAGGGGAGGGCCCTCCCAATAGAGCAGATGAACTATATTTTAAAATGAGAATTTCTAATTCATTGTAGTCATCGATAAATTTCTTTAATTATACTTAAAATCAATCTATCAATACATCTATTGGAAACACTAATTAACTTAACACCTTTGAGCTAAGGATGATTTATATTTAATCTATATATAGCGCTTAAGATTGTTTTTCGGCCATCAAAATCTTGTAAGATATTTGTTAGACAGGAGGGAAAAGTTAGAAGAACATTTCAAGTTAATAAACAGTTTCTTTTAGGATATATATATAGTTATTCAATAGGTCAGGAGTCCAGTCATTCCCTCTTACTGGTATTAGAAGCAGACATTTCCGTCTTCAATTACACGAGAGGTCCCATCTCGAAAGTCTCGTATTTTTGTTCTTCAAAGTTAAACAGAAATAGACTGAAAAGACGTAATGGTTTGATTTTTCAAAACCTTAAATAAACATATATAATATAGCGCTGATGAATTTATGTTTTATTTAAATATAAACACTGTACATGGTCATTGTATTTTAAAGTACGTAGTCATTACAGGTTTGTTTTTCAATTCTATTGAATGGCAGTGTTTCGTGGAAAAAATTGTCAAAATATTCATTCCATTGACTGAAAGTGCTTAAACTGCTTACCGAAAGACTCTCGTCTTTAAGATCTCAGAAAGTCAAAATGCGTGAGAAAAATGATCAAAACTCTTCATGGTCCTTAAGAAGTGTGGTCATGCACATTGGTTTATCTTTTGGTTATTTTGGTTATTTTGGTTATTTGTTCTGTATCAGTTTTTAAACATCTTTGACTATTTGGTCTTCCAAACGTTTAGATTTTATCTGCACTGAAGAGACATAAGTTGCCGAAATGCGCATATGCAGAATTTAGATTCACAGTAACTTCGGTATTTAGTTATTTTTTCACAATAATGCTTATTTAAAAATAATAAATAAAATAAAAATAATAAAGTAACTTTTACATCCTCAAACTTAAATGGTCGCCTATTAATTGTATTTTTTTCAAAAGCGTTATTCCTTTTCCTGAATACATAAAACAGAAATTAGGAAAAGAGTATTGAAATTAAAAATGCAAAGTGGCGGAAGACGACAAACAAAGAATGAAAAAACAAAATAATGTAGGAACACAGCAAAACAAAATAAAAGAATATCACCAACAGATGTGTTATAAACTTGTTTTGCAATTCTATCACGAATATTATCACGATCTTTACAGGCTTAACACGTTTATGTTCAGACAGTGTAAGATTTTATAAGTTGGTTTTTAGGGGTGATCGAGACGTGTTAAGATAGTTTTAGATCAAATGAGATCCACTTGTTGATTGCTTTCAGGAGCGATCAAGACGAGTTTAGTGTGTTAAGATCAAACAAGATCTCGATCCGATCTTGTTTGATCAAGACAAATTAAACACATCTTGATCGCCTTAAACAAAGTTATCTTGCTAGATCTTATTAAACTGACCAGGTTTTCATCGTCATTGAACGCAATTATCTTGAATTACCACTGAATATCCTACCCTGTCTTAACAAAATTGTGTTTAGCCTGTCAAGATTGTGATTAGATCAAACTGACCAAACAAGATCACAACATATCTGCTAGTGATTGTAATATTCGGCCGTTGTACGTGTTTCCTGTTATCTTTCCTTCATTAATTTAGTGATATAATATTCAAAAGAACTGCAAAAGAGTGTTTCTACACTGACAAAAGATACTTCCACGAGAATCCATAATGCTATTAACTTCTGCATTATTGTAAGCTTAACATTCCTTTTACCTAGAATACAAGTAGAAACAGCTCAAATCTACAATAACATTGCGGTAATATTAGAATCTGTGATTATCCCCGCACTTTCGAAGATTCTGGGATATTGTTATACCCTCCGTCTGTCTTTCTGTCCTTCCGTCTGTCCGTGCATCCGTCCGTCTGTCCGTCCGTCCGTCAGTTCGTCACACTTTTCTTGTGATCAAACTCCTACATTTTGGATTTAAGGATTTACTTTTCTTGTAGAATTGTTGCATATAGTATTTTGATGCGCAATAAGCTTTCGGATTTTTTATATTGCTCTTGGTGCAAACAAGAGGCCCCAAGATGTAAGTTTTTACACATGTGGCATATAAAACAAACTCCTTCTACATTTATTAATTTAGGAATTTAATATTGTTGTAGAATTGTTGTATATAGTCTGTAGATGTGCAGTAAGCTTTTGGTTTTTTATCTTTATCTTGATACCAACAAGAGGCCCCAAGATGATTTGATTTTGACAAAGGTCCAAAGATGTCAATTTTGAAGCATCTGACATGTGACACAAACTCCTCCTACAATTTTGAATTTAGGGATAAAATCTTAATGCAGAATTGTTGCATATATTCTGTTGATTTGCAATAAGCTTTCGGAATTATTATTCCGATTCCAAGTTTGATTTTCCTGAAAATGTCAAAGACTCATATCTTTTTTGAGCATATACTTATGTATTTTGGCACTTGTTTGATAGAAAATGAAATTTTGAATAATAAGAATTCTGAAATGAGATTCAAAGTTTGGTAAATTTCCTGAAAGTCTCAAAGACTACTTTTAAAATTCTACTTAGCAACCATAATTTAAGATTTTTTTTTCATTTATGACGAATATTTTCAGCACATACATTTAAAAATATTTGATTCCAATTTGGTAAATTTCCTGCAAGTCTCAAAGACCCCTTATTGTTTGAAATTCTACCTAGCAACCATACTAAAATAATTTGTTTAGTGTAGGACTAATATTATAATTAAATAAATTCCAAAAATATTTGATTCAAATCTTGGTATATTTCCTGAACGTCTCAAAGACCATTTATTTTTTGGAATTTTTCCTAGCAACCATACTTAAAAAGTATCTTTAATTTAGGACACGCACTTTCATCAATTGGATTTCAAAAATATTTGATTCCAGTTTTGGAAATTTCCTGAAAGTCTTAAAGGCCAGTTTTTTTTTTTTTTTTTTTTTTTTTTTTTTTTTTTTTTTTTTTTTTTTTTTTAATTCTGCCTAGCAAGCATACTTAATTAGTTTCTTTAATTTAGGACAAACATTTTAATCAATTTGAGATCAAAATATTTGATTGCAATCATGGTAAATTTCATGAAAATCTCAAAGACCGCTTTTTTTTTTAAATTCTGCCTAACAACCATATATCCTTCAACTCTTTTTGTAAAAATAACGACTATCAATAGTTTGATTTCAAAAATATTGAGAACAATTATGCCCAGGGGATAAAACAACTGTTTTCTGTGTCAAACAGGGAGTGCGAAGATAGCTGTCGTTCCGACAACCTCTAGTTTAATGTGTCATCACAATAATAACTGCGTAGTATCAGAAGCTAAAAAGCTGAAAAGACTAATATTGTAAAAGGAATCATGTAGCGTTTCATAATCATGTGTTCATTGAGAGACATTATTTTTGGAATTTTTTAAGTAACATAGAATAAAGATATTTCATTTTCAAAAAATAACTAGATTAAAAATATAACAGGAAACATCTACAATGGCTGAAAAAACATAGCCACATGCCACAAAGCAGATAGGAACTGCACAAGAAAAACACAATAAAATACAAAAGACAAACGTAAACAACGATAGGAATTCGGGACAGCCGGACTTGGTACCGGCACTAGCAAAAGCCACCGGTAGGGTTAAACCGGTTTATGGGTACCCAAACCTCCCCTATCTCTGTCTAGTCGACATTTCATGAAATATAACATCATCTTATATCTTATGAGAGGCAATTTTATCATTTATTGATATATATATATATATATATACTCAAACAATAGACGAAAGTGAACAGTACACAAATAATACAGTTAATATTTCAGCCCCTATCCGGGCCTTTTTCAAAACACCCTATTCCATACAGTGAGTCAGTAAATATTAACCCATTCATACAGTAAATTTCAAAATCAATCAAACCAACTCAAAATGTGGAATTAAAGTATGAAAACCATTTTACTATGGGAATTAACTAAACGTTTTACTCATTATAAAATACTTATTAATAAATAATGAGAGGGACAAGTAGGAATTCTGACCATTTGTGGTAAATGTACGACAAAAGTATTAAGAGTATTAAAAATGACTGCCAAAAATTGGTAACTGCAAAAAAACAGACCCTTTCAATTGACACGTCGAGTGAAATCCGCGCCATGTGTCTGCCATTTGGCGATGAGTTTTTGAATTTTTTAAAAACATTGTTATACTTTTTATAAGTACATGTCAATTTAAGTGAGAAAAATTTTACTTTACGATATTTTGACTTCAAATGTGTGTGGTTGTCAGTGTGTATGGTCGAATTTCTTTGCGTTATCCAATATTCTTCATAAATTTTTAACCATGGCGACCCCACTCTTCTTTTCAGAAAGTATTTCTATGCATATGGCATAAACATAATACTAATAATATAAAATCATGTTCAAATTGCACTTTCGTCAAAATAAATTACAAATTCGGAGACGTTCGGGTTGCTGCGAAGTATCCAAAGGTATGAAAGTAGGTAAGAACCAAATCGTCTGTCTAAAATGAATAATCCAATTTGCAACATCGGAAAACAAAAAAAAACAAAAACGTTATATTAGTGCGACCCAGAAAAGAAAAATGAAGACACACACACACACACACACACACACACACACACACACACAAACGAGAGTGACATCAAGTGTACGAAAGGGTTTACATATTTTGATACGTTTACTGCACCCGTCACAAAACCAGAATGTCAACCTAAGGCAACGTCAAACCCGTCAATGATTAAATTCCAATCGAATTTTCATTTGTGAGACAATCAAATACATGTAATATTTTTTTCTCTAATTTCTATTAAATTTAAACACCTTCTTACAGATTGGTTATCGAAATAATAATCAACATGAGTGAAAAATTTGATCTCAG
Source organism: Modiolus philippinarum (assembly GCA_002080025.1). Classification (NCBI taxonomy): domain Eukaryota; kingdom Metazoa; phylum Mollusca; class Bivalvia; order Mytilida; family Modiolidae; genus Modiolus; species Modiolus philippinarum. Next base: position 125,939 of record MJUU01063993.1, read on the forward strand.
TTGGCGATTGGTCAATCATTTTTGGCTTTACATTTAGATCATATTGGTTATTTGTTCTCTATCAGTTTTTAAACACCTTTGATTTTATGGTCTTCCAAACGTTTAGATTTTATCTGCACTGAAGAGACATAAGTTGTCGAAATGCGCATATGCAGAAAATAAATTCACAGTAACCTCGGTATTTAGTCATGTAAATGTCTCGTGTCAGTTTCTAGAAATGGTACAACCGGATGTTGATGAAATTTACACCTGCATCATTGTCTAAAGAAATGGGTTTTTGTATTTGTATGGCTAAGATAACTCAATGTATTTATAATATGACATTTTTATCAAAAACATTATATTTCCACATTTCAATCGCGCATTCGAAAAATATAGAGAGGAATACGGGTTTTGGTTTATTAATTTATATATTTATTTTTTTACACGAAAAGTCATTTGACAAAGTTTTCTTTCTGACTTCATAATTGATTGACTATTTCCAACGTCATATTTTTTCCACATTGCTGCAATAATAAATTTTCAAATGATTACGGAGCATCAACTAAAAGTCCAGAGTTGCTATGTAAGGATCGCATACAAACAGAGAATGAAAATGAAAAAGACGAAACAAACAGAAAATAATGCAAACACCACAAAGAATAAAGCACTAACAGTGTGAAGCCATCAAAAACCTGAGTGTCATCAAATGCCCAGGAAGGTATGCATGAACTGCTTCACTAATGGCACCGGTCACACTGTAAGACGAAAATCCGATGCAATGTCCAAGTCGGTACATAACAATCCAGTATAACTCGGGATGAACTGAAAGATGTCTATCTTCATTTGTAATAACCACACATTGTAGCGATCACTTAAATCATGATGACAACCATAAAACAAGTCTTCAAGAGGCGGCGCACAAATAGTCTCCCATGAGTAATACTTCCTGACATTTGAATTACTTTGTATTTTAAGGAATAGACATTTATCAATATTTACAAGAAAGTAAACATGCTCTCACATAATTAAAAAGAGCTTCAATCAATTTTATTAAATAAAAAGTAAAGTACAACAGTGCAAGAATGTAATGTGCAATGTTATGTAACGTATCAATGTTCAGTTGAAAAGATTTTCTTGCTGTGTTACATAATATGTGTCATTTTATCGAGAAAACAACAAGGAACTTGGTGATTTGACGTCCTGGAGTATTAATCAATGCAAGATGGAACAATGCATCAGCTGTGTTTGTCATTTTATGTACATACCGAGAAATCTTAAATGAAGTAATTGCTTCGTAGATTGAAATATTTGGGTGCTTCAACATGCTTATATTAATGCAGTCCTGTCCTTTTCTTTTATTTCAGATCATTGAAATTGCAATTTACAAATTCTTTATTGACATTAATACATGGTTATGGTCCAATGGTAATAACAATACATTCCATATAAATAGTATGTGCAAGTATGATATTGATATTGATGACATATGGATTGTTGATACGAGAATATTACAATATTACAGTATCTTGATTATAATAATTCTTCCCTTATTTCAAAGCATTATTTTTCTATAGAGTACGGAATCTCAAATATCTTGTTACGACTTTAACATGAACTATTTTCATGGGAACCTTCTACATCTTATTCTAATTTAAAAACGACTAAAAATGCAAAAATAATGTAGTTTTATTATTGCTTGTTATAATATACTAACTTTAAACTCTTAACAGAACTGCAATATTTTAATAAAATTTTCTGTTAACATTTTTTATTTATTTTTAAGAACTATTTTTATGAACTGAAACTGACAAAAAGAAATATACAACACTTTAGGATTATTGGTCCCGTATTCCGATCCTGACATTCCGGAACAGCCAATGCCACTCTCTATATTTATGATAATACGGTAAGAATACACACTGTAAGTGCTTAAATGTTTTACTGTTTATTTTGTGTTTGCCAATGGGTGTTTTTTATTTATTTTTTTCAAACGTCTAATATTTAAAAATTTTTGTTAAAAACTAAGGGGAATCTCACTCGTATATTGCTCTTTCCTTAGCTGATTTTAGCCTTTTGTAGTTCATATCAGGTTCTTCTTTAATTTCATGTCAGTTCTTAAACATTGTTAGAATTTCGGTCCGTCTGATTAAATTAAAGGAATCGCCATGTGCCGAATCTAAGTTAACAGTCGCTTTCGTATCTTATATTATTCCATTAAGTTTCTAGTTTTTATGGTAAGTGAGAACCGAACAGTCAGTCTGAAAGGAACAATCCGAGGACAATGGCAACGTCGGAAAAACAAACACAGACATAACATGAGCACGGCACAGAAAAGAAAATGAAGACACATATACATACAAAAATGAACAACACGGACCCAATAAAAAACCATGGGTGAGATCAGATGCACCGGTAGAGTAAGCATCTCCTGCTTCTTATAAGACACCCGCCGTGTTGAACATGTCAACTCCGGTGTTATAGTCAAATCCGGTAGAGGAAAAATAAACTTTAGTGGCAAAGAGAAAGATCTGTTGTCATTTGGGAAACATATATCTCATAGCGGTCAACAAGATCGTGATGTCGACCGTAAAATTTTATATTTGAAATTCATGCATATTTTTTCCTTCTGTGTTTAGATTTCTAAAGCAATTTAATGGTATTTAGATTGTTTTTGTGACATAATGAATTTCATAAATAACAATTTACAGAAATCTTCTTCGTGTAGTAACACATCATAAACTGTTACATCAGAAAACGAAATTTACCTTTACATTTTCTTTGACGTATGGCATGACGATTGTGGTTGATATTACTTGTAATAAATTGCATATTATTTATTATGCTCTATTCCTTGTGAAAAAAAGTCATAACAATCACTCTGGTTATTTTTTTCAGCACTACCAAGCATTATCTATTAAAAAGGTTTTATCAAATACTTAGATTGTATCATGATTATATCATGCAGAATTATGGAAATACATCAGTACTGTGTTATAATACTTATAACGATTAAATCAGTTAATTATGTTTTATTATATAACGCAATATATCACAAATATTATGTTGAATCGCATAGTATGTTCTTATTGTGTGTCATATATTTTACCAAAGGATAAGGAGTAAATGAATACGAAACCATAATACAAATGTTAACTCCAATTGATTCAATTCTAATGGGCTGTATGGCTATTTCGGAAATTAATTCCTCATCAGAAGCAGCACTAAAACCAAAACATAGAAAATCCACAATTTAAAAATGTTTAAAATGCATAAAACCAAACTAACTCCGAATAATCAGTAATATCAAATATGGCTAAGGACAAAACTACGATGAAGGGAGTTAAACCTCAGTCATTTAAATTTACAAAAAATCAGATAATACATGTAATTATAAACAAAATGTACACAAGAGATAAAATCTCATGCACAAGTACACCATATGTAAGAAAAATTAAAAAAGCATACATCTCAAACATGGGGAATTGTTTAACCAACTCCACACTGCATAAAAAGATAAACTCCTGTATTAAATAAATCTACATAAGGATATGGAGTAAATGAATTCGAGGTATAAGGTATTATCAAAAGTTGAAATAAGAAATAAAAGAATGTATAATACAGAATTGCTTTACAGATAGTTTTCGTATTGATTTTTGAGAAGTCAAACTGAATTGACTTGAAATAAATAAATAAATATATATATATATATATATATATATATATATATATATACTCATATACTCTTCTTATGCATCATTCGGGTTGATTTATAATTTCAAGGCTTTGCATAATCGTTCAATATTTTTGATTTTTATTAAATAACCAAATACCGAAGATACCCGTATCTTTGACCAAACTATTTGTCGTTCCTATTCCGTAACAGATGAATGTCCTTCAAATTATATTGACATATTTACAGGATAACAGGAAACACATACAATTGCCGAAAACTACAATTTCTGAGCACAATCGTCAAGATTTCTGCACAAGCTTAAGAAAAACAATAAAATGTCAAAAAAGACAAACAAAGGTAACGATAGGAACTCCGGGATAGCCGGACTTGGTACCAGCACTAGCAAGAGGTGGCGGTAGGGTTAAACCGATTTATGGATATCCAAACCTCCCCTTTCTCTATCCCGTTTCCATACAGTATAATAAACATACAACTACAACCAAATACAGGTGGACTACTAGCTCCAAGACCGCAGTTTTGACAAGGAAAGAATAAGAATATACGTAATTTAGAAAGATGGGTCTAGTTGTGCTCACCTATAAACTGCCGGCTAGCTCAAGTGGCATAGTCTACTGCTAAAACACTGTCGCACTACGGAATAAAAATGAAATTCAAAATTTCCACATAAAGAATTTTCAGGGATTTCAGTAGACATTGGCAGCATCAGTGAGAAGCCAGTACAACTGTAAAATCTTCAGGTCATTAGATCTAAAGTCATCTTAACGGAAATATGAAGAATATCCTGTCAATATACCCTTTTACGTAAAGAATGTAAGTTACGTCAAGGTTTTTTTTTGGGGGGGGGTGTTTTTTTTTGTCTTTTTTTTTTTTTTTTTTTTTTTTTTTTTTTTATTTTTAATAAGTTTTTGACATCTTTAAACAACATCGTCGTAAAAACGACGGTGAGAAACGCCCTTTGTAATAAACTGTTTGCGAGTCGCATTATATTTAGATATCAAATGTTCATATCTTCTATAAAACTTCTTAAATGTATTTATCAATTTATTATCTGTAATCTTGTTGAAAAAATTGGATGTGATAATAAGGTTACTTCATTAAAGTATCAAGAGTAGAACAGACGCCTGCGAATCGTTCTAGTTGAGATATATGCACCCCGTATGATGGGTTAAAGGAACGTCACCATCAAGAAAAAGGAAATTAGTAGTTGTGAAATCATAATTATCTCTTTTATTATAAATGTTACTTTTAATTTTATCAGAGTCAATGATGATAGTAAGATCGAGTAATGGGCAGTATTTAGAATCATTGTTTGCTTTATTAAGTTCTTGTAGGTATATGAGGTCGACAAAGTCTAAAAATTTGGGATTGTCAATAGTAAGGATATCGTCGATATACCTGTTGATTTCGGTGAAAATTGAAATAAGTTGATCACTGTTTTGTACGGTTCCTGTAGTATTTTTATAAAGTCCCTTTCGTACCAGAATAGAAAAATATCTGCAATGAGAGGTACACAGTTTGTATCCATGGGAATTACATTGACCTGTTGATAAACAATCCTGCCAAAATGTTATCTAGTAAAAGATTAAGTGTCTCATGTCATTGCAAGATTTTTGTAAATGATATTAGAGTTTCTTTTTCAGTGCAGCTTTTATCAGTAGTTATGCCTTGATCTTACAAATCTACTAAAACTAACTTTAGTTCTGACCAATATATGTTTTGATTTTATTCCTTACAAAACAGATCTTATGGGGGAAAAAAAAACTTGTGTATAATTGAGAACAAAGATTCGATCGCTTAAGTTGACATGAAAAATGTAATAAACAGGGAAAGGATATATAGAAAATGTACATGAGATGCAGTCGCTACAACCACATGGTATAACTAAGCAATAGGAAACGCTTTTATTGTTTTTCGTCATTATGACGTCACCATTAGGCCCTCCTCCGATAAAAATGTATTTCATACTACACGTGTATGCTTTGATTTGTTATTAACGAGATAGTCAACGTTACGAGACTGTTCCATTTGTATTTTTAATTGTAGTTGGGTGTTAATTGCAACATTATCATTTAAGGACAGTATTTGCTAGTACTTATCAACTGCTAAACAATTTATTTCTCAGACGCTCAAGTATGTTATTTTAAGCTCTCCTTAAGTGCTTTTGTTTGTTGGCGTGCTACTTTTCAAAATCCTGTACTGAGTTAAACCATTGCGGTAAATATTTTTTCCGGCGGTTGTGCACCTACTTTGTTTTTTAACTCTTTCAATTTGTGCTTTTGACAATAGGGTCTGTAAGTCTCGTACAATATTGGAACTTCCGGGATCAAAAATTGTACCCGGAAGTTACATTTTAAACAAAGATTATTGACGTTTTAAACAAAAATTTGAACGTCACAATCCTCTGACGTCATGTTTTGGCAGGAAGCGTTTTCAAATTGCCTGTTTTATCGTGCATTCTCGTGAGTCACATGACGAGACTTACAGACCCAATTCTGTTCGATATTTCTTAAATTAATCACATTGATTCTCAAGCATGTTGTCAATCGGCAAAGTAGTTTGCTTTTTCATACCCATACTCCTATGTAAAAAGGCCGAGAGGATTTTTCATTCCAGCTCATATCTGAAAGCCAAGCATCTATACTAACACAAATATAAGTAAAAACGTATTCGTTGTCTATGTTTGTATTTTGTCATTTTATTGTTTTTCTTGTACGTTTCCCTGGTGGATTGTGACATGTGATTGTAATGTTTGGCTATTATAAGTGTTTCCTATTATCTTTTCTTTATTAATTCTAAAAAAAATGCATTGACCAATAACCTTTTCACATGGCACATTGAAAGCTTATTCACATACAGACCTTATATGAAAATCATGCATACCGACAGCTGTCATATACCCTTATTAAAAACATGGAATATTTTATTGAGAATGCCTGAGATATTTAAAGGCTGTATGTATTCAAAACTTTAATTCAAATAATCCTTTACAAACCGCTGAAATTATCACTTAAAATATTTTTGTACACGATGGCCATCGGTAATTACATTTTAATGAAATATTGGTACACCAAATATTTGATTTAAAAATGTCGTATTTTCTCAAAAAGTAGGTTTCTGAAAAGGTTGAAGAAGTGGTGTGACAGATTTGTAAAATCAGATACTTTCGTTCTTCAGAGGAAGTAAACAATTTTTAAAGCAAAATATTAAACTTTCATCCATACAGTTTTGTGCATAATGCTTTCAAACTTCAAATTTTGGTTAAGAAAATACGAATATTGCATATATATGCCCAAGTATATACATTTAATATGGAAAAGATGAAATTTCAATCACATCGTGCATGAATTATAATGGTATCTCTAGGCTGTTCTCATCATTTATGTATTTATACTTTTCATGCCCGCCATTCATATTCCAAAAAGACTGAAATAAATAACCGAAAGACTATCAAAAACACATTTTTTTTATCATCGGGCACTTGATTTACATTTTTTTATCAATATTTACAAAATTAAAAAGAAAATATTCTCTCACATAATTAATTAGAGCTTCAATCAGTGTTATTAACTAAAAAGTACAGTACAACAGTGCAAGAATGTAATGTGCAATATTATGTAACGTATCAAAGTTAAGTTGAAAAGATTTTCATGCTGTGTTACATAATGTGAGTCATGTTAACGACAAAAGAACATGGAACTTGGTGATTTGACGTGCTGGAGTATTAATCAATGCGTGCGTGATGGAACGATTAGTCATCCGCATTTGTCATATCTAAGTACATTTCGAGAGATTTGAAATAAACTAATTTTCAAACATTTTTAAATTCTAAAGCGACAATGTGTTAATCATTGTTACCATTTTTTTATTATTCTCAATTTCTTTCTATAAAGCAAGAAAAGCCAACAAAAAGCTAAAACTTCGATTGTTTTGTTTCATTTTAAACTATTTGATTAAAACGACATTGACATCAATATTTTTTTTTTAAAATAAAAGATATATTCATATCTAATCATAAGCTTATTTCAGTTTTCCATATAAATATCTTGAGTTATTTATTCTCTATCCGCTTTTATCAATCTTTATTTTATGGTGTTACAATTGTTTTGATTTGGTCATAAGTTATCCAAATGGTCATATCCAGAATCTCAATTTATAGTCACTTTGGTATTGAGTTATTTAAGAACATTTTATTCTGTAATTTAAGTGTATTGTTTTCTTCGGTATAAGATGTCTTATTCATTCATCATATAATACTGACAATTTACAGAAAATGTTTAAATCTTTGGCAAGACTGTCTTAAATTGCTATGTTTTTTACTGATGTTAGATATTTTATTTCTGTGAAAAGTGCATCTCCAAAACCATAATAAAATACCTCTAATAATAATTTTAAAAATCTTCTGTTCCATAATGAATATAAAAAAGACTGTACTTTGGTTTCTGTTTGATGTATAATATCATACCTGTGGTTAGCATTTCTTTTACTAAATAGAAAATAAATCATTGTAATTTTCCTGATTAATTTTCCCAACAAAATATAAACCATTATCTGTTAAAAAGGTGTAAATGAAATACTAAGATTGTATCATTCTTATAACATGCAAATGTTTGGAAGTACATCAACGTTATTAAATAATAATTATCAAGATAAAATCAGTAATTTATGCTTTATTATATTACGCAATATATCATAAATTTCATGCAGAATTGCATAGAATGATCATATTGTGTGGCAAGTCGTTTCTACGATACTGTTAAGGGGAACAAGAGGAGTTTCATTAACAGGGTAATAATATTTGATTTTCCCAAAAACAGTTGACAGTAATTTAAAATCGGTGATAACAACAAACAGAACAAGTACTAGTATAACAAATGTTATGAATAACAGAAAACAGTGGTTTGTGACCCCCTCTTTAAATTTCAAACAAAAAATTTTCCTTTATTGAATGGATATGGTTTTGTTTTCCGTATGAGTAAAAAGATTAAGCCTGGAACCTAAAAAATTATTATCGTAATGGATCTATATTTGAAACGTTAATTAATAATCCCTCCAATGTTTTACCTTTAATTCTATTATGACTCTCTTCTTTCGCTTTGCAAATCAAGCTATGTTCTAATTCCAACAATATTTTTAAGCACATACGTATTTAAAGTACATTCGTAATGTACATTGTACAATTCAACATTTTATTCACTCAAAATCTATTCACTACATATTTTGTGAAATAAAGTTTTAAATAATGACTCATCCAAAAAGCCACATCAAATAATGGCAATTATAGAAATTTACAACAGTTACTGAATTGAAGACTCGGAAATGAAATTGACATTACCGTAACCTAGCAACGAATGTTTTGTTCTTATGAAATCTTATCTATGTTGCATATCATGCTTTACAATTTAAGTATAAAAGTTTTATTTTTTACGTTGATAAAATTATAAATATGAGATTTAATCCTTTTCTTTTCTGTTTTTGGCTTCAAATATAACATAACCAAGATGTCATGTAAATCAGAAATACAGCCAGCTGACACTTGTACTAGCTTCGATTTCAAAATATCAGTATTTTATATTTTTATAATACTTTATTTGTATTAATGCATAAGCTTATGCCACTTTTATTAATATAACAATGAATATATATTTCTCGATGTCCATTTATGTGTGTTTGTATGCATTTTTATGACGTCTTCCAATTCTAGTGTCAAACCCAATATTGTTCTCTAAGAGGCGCTTCGAATGTTCAAAGCGCTTCTTAAATATATTAGAATCGAAATAGATTATTGCAATTGGGCTCTTTGCGAATTAGAACATGGGCAGACCTTATACTTGTCTTCATATTATACCTCGCTATCGCTCGGTATAAAATATTGACACATATAAGGTCTGCCTATGCATATAGCTCGCTTGCAATAATATATAATAATATAATATAATATATTTCTTAAATTAAACTGAAAGAAAAATGGCCAGATAAAGATTTACAAAACAAGGAAATAGAGATAAAATATGGTTTTGTCAAGCCCTATGACTATATGAAGTAAGTAAATTTAATGTAGCTTTTATATTTTCTTATTTTTTTTATCGTGCCTTTATGTCTTTTTTACAATTTTTTAATAAGACTTTTTTAACTTTGAGTTTTGAATTTATCTCAAGGCTTCTTCAATCGATACAATGTAGGGATAAGTGCAGGTATGGAATTTTTGTAGTGTACTTTGTTGTTATTGTGTCAAGTAAAAAGCTATTTTCGTATTTGCCGTAATAAATATACAGTCTCCGTTTATTTTCCTACATGTATCTTGATGCATGCTTTCGTAAACGAATGAAACTTTTTATTGTTTTCGTTTTTATTTTCATTTGCCCTGTTTATCAAATGCATTTTACTGTGCACAATATTACTATAACTCATCTTTCGTATATTATTATTTCAATATCTTTTTCTTTTTTTATTTTTTCTTGACATTCGACAGTTTTGTAATTTTTTTTTTCGTGGTTGAACGTATAGTTTTCGTGAAGTCTTTTATTGGTTCTACTTGACAGCAGATATAATATGATAGAGCATTTCCGCGTTTCGAAAACAATGCATTCAGATATAAATTATAGAAACTTCTCCGCCAGGGATATAAAAGGATATTAAAAAGAACGAGCAAAAATAATTTTTGGTTTAATTATACTTGAAGCAACAAGGAATGTGATTTTTACAAAATCAAAATCCAAACACATGAAAAAACGAAAACACTGAAAAACAGAGACAAAGCAAGTAAATCATACAGCCACAAGGCATGAAAATAAAAAACGACATTCAGAACTAAGGAACCTACAGTGGGAACTCCCATGAAAATTGGGAGTGACCTTAGGTACTCTAGAAGGATAGAATTATCCTGCGCCGGTAGCGGCAACAGTCACCCTCTCAGAGAGACAATTAAAGGTTAAGTCAACACCGGTTATGTCAAATCCATAAAGACATGAAAAAAGCTTAAAAGGAGCAGCTTTCAGTATTTTCACTTCTCCTTTTGAGGTTAAAATGGAAGTCTGATAATTTAACTAAATGTGACTGATGAGTGACACATTTGGCACGTTTGAAGTTCCGTATTATAGATGTCTGCATAAGTGTAGCAAAACATTAAAAAGTACTTTTAATTGGGATGATTTGTTGTCCGAAAAACAACCATTGATTTTGTAATAACAGGAGATAAGGTAAGTGAGAACCGAACCGTCAATCTTAAACAAATAATCAAAGGACAATGGCAACATCGGAAAATCGATGTAACATGAGTAAGGCACAGAAAAGAAAAATTAAGACAAACGTACAAAGATGAACAACACGGACGAAATAAAAAAAACCATGGGTGGGATTAGGTGCATCGGTAAAGTAAGCATCTCCTGTTTCTCATAAAACATCCGCCGTGTTGAACATGTCAAATCCGGTGGCAAGTTCAAATCCGGTAGGGGAAACAACAATTAAGCTATCTGGGAAACAGATATCCCATAGCGGTCCAGAATATTCTTTTGTCGACCGTAAAACTTCTGGAGGGATGACTTTAAGTTAGTAATCTATTTGTTAGCAACCGAGCTCTATCAAGGAGGTCGCTGTATCGACCACAGACCTTTAAATAGCGAATGAGCTTGGAGATGTTAACTCCGTATTCCGGCTTTGTTTGGATGTTGCTATAAAGAATAGGGAAATTGACTATTGGAAAAGTGAAGTCATTACGTTTGTCATACAGCTTAGTTTGAAGTCTACCTCTGTTGTCAATTTCAAGATGAAGGTCAAGGAATGAGACCAATGTGGAAATGTCTGTATATGAAAAAGAAAGGAAATGGGGTAAATGTCTAGTATCCTTTATCCTTAATTTCGAGCTTATTTGGATAGATCAGGCGAAGAAACTCACTAAAGCGAGGGTTGTTTAGTGACAAAATATATTCTATAACCGGAAGCTAAAATTGAAGGATTGGGGCAATTTTTTTATCTTCATTTTGAAGAAGCCCTTCTATAAATTGAGTTTCAAAAGAATGGAGCTGATAAGTCACATTAATTCACTATAACTATTTCAGTTTTTTTCTTCATTTGAAAAAAATATAAAATGAACATAAACTGCGGAGGTTTTCGCTGGTTTCGAATTCATTTTTTTTTTTTTTTTTTTTTTTTTTTTTTTTTTTTTTGTAAAAAGTTATTGAAAACTTCTTTTTTTCAAATGATTACTAATTCTTTTGTGATAATTAAAAAAGCAATAATTTTATAAAGATCGCTTTCTTCAATTGCATTACCAATGTATTCGTTTCTGTGAAATGGAAATCAAATTAATGCAGAAACTCAAATTAATATGAATAGTGGTCACTGAAAATGCCGTAAAATTTATCTTCTTAATGATTCTGAGTTTGCAAAATAATTCACTTAATTTAGAAAACTCAATAGTAAAACCAAAAATGTGATACATCAAATAACGGAAATTTCGAGATCGAAGCTCTTATTTGTTTTAAATAGGACTGATTGTTCCAGTAATAGCACAATGTCTGTACCTTTATCAACATGGAAAAGGCATGACTAAAACTTTGCTTTTAGAAAGTCAGCGGCTGTTCTTGTTATTTATATGGGGTCTTACTCTACCTAAGAAACAACTTCAGTCCTTCAACCTAGGTATTTTTTTAATTAAAAAAAACAAGAATACATCTATATTTAGTATTGGTTTGTTTCCTTCTTTGCACTCTTTCGTCAAATCTAATATTTGAAAGGTCTCTGACAGGATTTTATACATCTAAAGTTACCAACACATAGATCTTTCGGTATTTAAGACCAGGTTCAGGTCATCAGGTTTTTACACATTATCATACGGTGGACAATATAAAATGGACAGCTCTGTCATATTTTGGACGATATCAATTCTTTTTAAAGATAAAGATAAAGCTACAGTGTATTTTCTTTCAATCATTTGGCTTTTTTTTCAATTAATGATATCTTTCAATGCCATCGATAGGACTTGTATCTTAAATAACTAAATACCGAAGTTAACGTTACTGTGAATTTTGTTTCTGCATATGCACATTTCGACAACTAATGTCTCTTAAGTGCAGATCAAATCTTAACGTTAGGAAGACGAAATGTTAAAATGACGAACTGAAAGCAATCAAAGTTGCTGAATGAATATATAGATTCATTAAAGTTTAACATTTTATCAGTAGTTTAAACATGAAAAGTATAGTTTATACTTCATTCAACGTTTATTACATTCTATAATCATGGTGCAATATAGAATTATAGTTTGTTATATAATGTATTCTAATATACCGCTCTTCTTTCGCTTTGTGAAAAAACATATGCTCGAAATCCAGTATTGCAAATTAACTTATCATCAATACACCTTGTATATTTCTTTTTCTAATTTTTTGTTAACAAATAAACATTTCACAAATGAAAACTGACATTTTCAGCTAGATTCACGTCTTCCCGGATTTGACATCACCGGTTTTGATTTCACCCTTGATTGACCCATGACAATGTGACGGGTGCTGTATACAGAGCAGGACATGCTTACCCTTCCGGACCACCTGATGTCGCTCTCGGTTTTTTTTGGGAGCTCACACTGTCAGTGCTTTAGTTTTTTGTGTTGTCTTGATGAATTTTAGTTTTTTCCTAGTCAGTGATGTTTGTGGTACGAATTTGTCCTTGTCCATGTTTGAATACTAAATTATTACAAAAGCTTTTCAAAATTTCACCTTGGTACTGTTTGAGGGTTAGAGAAGTTACATGTACCATAGTTCTCAATTGGTTTTGTCTCAGGGTTAGAAAATGACAATAACCAATCAGTAACCTTACAGATCTTTCAAAACATTTGTCCCACTGACCGTGTGACGGGTGCTGTATACAGGGCAGGACATGCTTACCCTTCCGGAGCACCTCATGTCACTCTGTTTTTAGAGAGTTCACACTGTTAGTGCTTTATTTTTTTGTGTGTTGTATATGTAATGTTCGTGTGTTTTGTGGGCAAGGGGTGTCTTTGGTCTTCCGTCTTCTGGTGTTCTTGCTTTTGCCTTGTCTCTGGACTTTCATTTGTGTAATCTTCGGTATTCTACTGCCGTTGTTTTGAATAAATGAATCACCCAAATAGCCGCATAAAATAATTACAATAGAAATTTACAACTGAACGGAACTGAAATCAACCACACGCCGTTAACTAGCAACGAGTGTTCCCTGGGTAATGAAAACATATCTCTTTCAAACATCATAATATACAGTTTAAAAACAAATTGTCCAATTGTTGTCATTATTAAATTTATATCGCTCGTTATAAAATATTCACAAATATAATGTCTGCCCATGTTCTTATTTGCATTTTGGAATTCGCACAAAGCCTGCTTGCAATAATCTATTTCTCAAATATATTAAAGTTTAACTGAAGGATTTACATTGAGAATTATGTAACATGTGTCAACAGCAAGAAATATTGATATTTGAATAACAACTATTGCATGATAAAACGATTCGTCATCTGTGTTAGTCATTAACTAAGTACATTTTGATAGATTTTTTTTTCTTGGAGCTTATTTAGGATTGAAATACAAGACATTTTATCCGTAAGAAAAAACAGTCTTAAAACATATGTTTTGATCATCTTTGTCAAAAATCTTTAAATTTCAATATATGATGATAATTTTACTCGTATTTAAAACAAAACAATACATGCAATAGTTACAACAATTGCATAGTTTTATTATTCCTATTCTACGCACAAGGAACCATCGATGCACTCGCACTATTCTTACTTGACGGGAGCACTCTTTGAATTATAAATAAAATACGTAAGAAAACATTCGTTAACCACGTAACGTGAATTGCGTGTCGTCTACCATCTACAGTGTACCGGTTAAATCCTAAATGATTTGATGAAATTTCAAGAAATTAATATATCTTTCAGAATGTGATTAGGAAAAAAAAACGGAAACTGCTATCTCTAGATCTTTTTAGAATTTTTATGTTATTTTAAATTTGTACCTCGAAGTTGTCGAAAATTGGTTTCTCAGTACTAAAATAAATGACATCGAATTCATTATTACTATTTACAGTAATATTGGGAGTAATATTCCTATTTCTCCTGCTTACATAGTGTAAGTTGATTCATTACGCGAGAGCTAGCACCAAATATTCGAACTTTCTTGCTTTTTTCTGATAACCAATCCCCTAACAGATCTCTCGAAACATATGTGTAACTGACCGCGTGATGGTTGCTGTATACAGAGCAGGACATACTAATCCCTCCTTAGCACCTGATGTCACTCTGTTTTTTTAGAGTTCACACTGTTGGTGCTTAAGTTTTTTGTGTTCTATATGTAGTGTTCGTGTGTTTTGTGGTCATGTAGTGTCTTTGGTCTTCCGTCTTCTGGTGTTCTGCCTTGTCTCTGGACTTTGATTTATGTTATCTTTTGCATTACTCCTTCGGTATTCTACGGCCGTTGATTTGTAATTTTACTGTTTAAACAAATCTGTTTCACATCTTTAAAGATATCAGTCGCTAAACAATTTTACCCATCACTGCTTTTGAAATGCCCACCGTCAGAAAGAAGCCTTGCGATGTATTGTCAATACTATAGACATGTTGTTATTTTACCAAAAACATATAAAAAAGTGACAAATCCTGTATTGGAAATGATGTGGATGCCTCAATATTGCAGCTTCGAAAACATAAAATAAAAAGATTCGTTTTAAAGGATTTTTTTTCTTCGATATTGAATTAAGGTCCATAACAATGTAATTTAACCTACAAGGTAAAAAAAGGACCTTGCATGTGTGCGATTTGATCTCAATGCCAACAAAGCTTAGAGACGCTGAAATTATACTAAGAAATAGAGAAAGACATATTTCTGTATTCGACATGATATTGAAGACCAACAACACATAAACTTCCTGTATTTTATTTTTTTTTTAAATTCTATGTACAGAAAACTGTATTTATACACTGACGTCAGAATATACAGGGCTGAAAGTATACTCTAAAGTTAGGGGTTTTTTTCTTCAAAAAGTTCAATTTTCCTTTTGAAGCAGTTTAAAGAGTAAAGCCTGATAGTCTGAAAGAAATGTTAAAAGTTCATCTTTAGAATAATTGTTAACATTTCCCATTTCAGTTTTGTTAAAAAAGCAATGCATTTATTTTTGAAACTTACTTATAGCATATATACTCTGATAAATACGAAATGATTTATTTCATCTCTCTAATACATTAAATATATCTAATTTATTTCCTATCAAGTTTAATCTATATCTTCAATTATCAACGATAGAGATGTAGATAAAGTACAAATGGTTTTTCGCAAAGCAGTTCATATCAAAAACTCATATAAGCATACAGAGGCTATAAGATGATATTAATCAAGATAAAGTCTGTGAATTTCATATTATGTAATATATATTAAAATGATAATAAAAACATCAAACATTTTTATGGAAAATGGCATAACATGTACAGTGTAAAGGATGACTTACAGGATATATAAGTTAAGCAAACAAATTAACAATGATACTTTATTTTTTATCTTCTACCAAGTATTCAAATTCATTTTGATACCGTCAGTGTTGTAGTTATTACATATGACGAATAAGCATCAATTAAAATCAACTATTTAATCTATTTCATCTAAACCACTGCTGTGGTTTAGCTGATAATATATCATTTTAATTTGCAGTAAAGTATCAAAAATTCAGTTTCAAATTAGTGTTATCAACATATATGAGTGGGCCCCATATATTTATCGAGATGAAATTTAAGTTTTATTTATGAAGTTATGTAATCTATGCTAAATTTAAGTTGAAATTACGATTGCTTGGTGATAAATGGCTTTTCAAAAATTTAATGAGCAGTGTAGCATATCGATAAATTTATTATTTAATAGCTTTATTTCATAATACATCATCTGCCTAATGGACCCAATTATTATATTATTATATCCCCGAAATCAGAGATAAAGAAAGCAACAGAAACTTCTCGATCTATTATTATTATTAATATTGTATAAGATATTGAATTCTCAGAAAATGGGCACAGGAGTTTTAAACTTTACGACAACAGGGACGACTTAAATATCAAAATAATCAAATTATCTTACAAAGAGAGAAAAATTGATACTTTTCCTGCTTACGGACTTTATGATTCGTATTTGATTCATTGCACAAGAACTAGTTCCAATCTAGTTCCAGTTACTTGTCTTCCGGCCTAGTTATCTTTGTAAAGATCTTTTAAAATCATGGCTGCGAAAAACCCGTGTTATTCGACCATTAAGTTTTCTCAATAGGTATCCGTCTCTTGTGATGAAATTCGATCAGATCTGTATTTCATAATTTCTTTTTTCCTAGTACTGGTATGAATATTTATTTTTGGTGTCTACAACCTTTCAATAGAAATTGCTGTAGAATTGCTAAAGTGCACAAATGCCATGGAAATGGGAGGGGGGTTTAGCGCGCCCTAGAAGTCTTGTTCCTTCAGTTACTTCGATTGTTTTTCCGTGACAATACAAAGAACAATACATCACTGGATCTGCCAAATGTTCTATAAAACTATATCTAAAGTGCTAACCTCCATCTTGACAGCTGTTGAACAGATCCTTCAAATATACTGTGATACTTCCTTTTCAAGAAGCGGTGTAAATGAAATGTGGATTTTGAAAAATTCCAAAGATCTTCTTGACATCTTAAATTCTAGATCATTATCAAACTGTAACAGCATTAACACTTTCGACTTCTCCACGCTTAACATTACCAGTCCTCATGAACAACTAAAATCTCCGCTGAAAGGTTTAATTCATAGATGTTTTTCACGTAAGAACGCTGAACGAAGATAAAGGTACATTTTTGAAGGTAGAGAACAAACCTACCTTGTGAAAAATGACTCCGAAGCGCAGAAAAAAAATTCAGAGGAAGAAGTGATTAAAATGTTAGAGTTTCTGAACGACAATATATTTGTCCAGTTTGAAGGACCTATTTTTCAACAGACTTTCGGAATTCATATGGGCACAAACTGTGCAACTCTCCTGGCCGGTCTGTTTTTCCACTCTTATGAGGCTGAATTCATCGAAAGGGCTTCATCAAATAAAGATAAAAAAACTGGCTCAATCCTTCAAGTTTAGCTTCCGTTATATGGATGATATTTTGTCACTAAACAACCCTCGCTTTGGTGATTTTCTTAATCTGATCTATCCATAAGAGCTCGAAATTAAGGATACTACAGACACATCCACATCGGCCTCATTCCTTGACCTTCATCTTGAAATTGAAAACAGAGGTAGACTTCAAACTAAGCTGTACGACAAACGCGATTACTTCACTTTTCCAATAGTCAACTTCCCTTTTCTTTGTAGCAACATCCCAACAGCGCCGGCATACGGCGTTTACATCTCCAAGCTCATTTGCTTTTCAAGAGCTTGTATTCGATACAGTGACTTCCTTGATAGAGCCCGATTGCTCACAAATAGGCTACTTAAACAATGGTATGTTACCCAAAACTTCAAATTAATCTTCCAGAGGTTTTACGGTCGGCATCACCATCTTGTGGACCGCTATGGGATATCTGTTTCCCAGATAACAACAGATATTTCCCTTTAAAGCTTAATTGTTGTTTCCTCTACCGGATTTGACTTAACTACTGGATTTGACATGTTCAACACGGAGGGTGTCTTATAAGAAGCAGGAGATGCTTACTCTACCGTTGCACCTGCTCTCAACCGTGTTTTTAATGGATCCTTGTTGTTCATTTTTGTGTGTGTGTCTTCATTTGTCGTTTCTGTTTGGTA
Source organism: Modiolus philippinarum (assembly GCA_002080025.1). Lineage (NCBI taxonomy): Eukaryota > Metazoa > Mollusca > Bivalvia > Mytilida > Modiolidae > Modiolus > Modiolus philippinarum. Next base: position 144,389 of record MJUU01063993.1, read on the forward strand.
CTCATGTTGTGTCTCTGTTTCTTTGTTGTTTCTGATTTTCCCATCGTCCTTGGATTATTCGTTTTGGATTGACGGTTCGTATCTCACTTACTTTACATATTAATTTTGCAAGTTTATCAAAAAACACTGTATATCTTGAAATACTAACAATTTTACGAAAGGATATGGAGTAAATGAACATGAGACCATATCACATCTGTTAACTCCAACTGCAATAATTTTAATGAGCTGTATGGCCATTTCGGAAATCTATTCCTCATCAGCAGCACTAGACCCAAAACAAAGGAAATCCATAATTTCAAAAAATGTTTAAAATGCATTAAACCAAACGAAATCCGAATAATTAGTAATATTAAAAATAGCTGAGGACAAAACTACGATGGAGGGAGTTAATCCTTCGGATTTAGAATTTACATTAATTGAGATAATAGTAATTGAAGAAAGTGTACACATGAGATATCATCTCATGTACAAGTACACCATATCTAAGAAAACTTAAGAGCATACATCTCTACCACGGGGAATTGTTTTACCAACTCCACACTGCAATAAAAGACAAACTCCTGTATTAAATATTTTACGAAAGGATATGGAGTAAATGAACATGAGACCATATCACATCTGTTAACTCCAACTGCAATAATTTTAATGAACTGTATGGCCATTTCGGAAATCTATTCCTCATCAGCAGCACTAGACCCCAAACAAAGGAAATCCATAATTTCAAAAAATGTTTAAAATGCATTAAACCCAACGAAATCCGAATAATTAGTAATATAAAAAAAAATAAGCTGAGGACAAAACTACGATGGAGGGAGTTAATCCTTCGGTTTTAGAATTTACATTAATTGAGATAATAGTAATTGAAGAAAGTGTACACATGAGATATCATCTCATGTACAAGTACACCATATCTAAGAAAACTTAAGAGCATACATCTCTACCACGTTATTGTCTGTTTTAACCTTATTTCTCTTCTCTTATATCTCTTCTTCTCTTGTGTGTGTTGGTCTTTTTTCTTTCTATATTTAAAATACCAAATTTATCAAAAATATCTGTACTAACCAAATATTTCGAATTTTACCCCATTCCAAATCATTCTGATGTTTTGACATTTTATTTCATGTTTGCATTAAATAATCAATTGATCTTTCCTCAGCTTCTAAAGCATCTCCATTTCAGGTGTACATGTGTCCATGTTTTTCATTTGTGGTATTTACCCATCATTGCTTTGCTTGAAGATTTAATATTTTATACTAATATCGTAAGCATTTACAGCAATTTAAAAATCCAAGTCATTTTAAGTCTACATGTTACCTACCAACTCGAAGTCTGTTATTACAGATATGCTTTGCTCCAATTGACAATATTTTGCGACCGATCTGTAACAGTCCAGAAATATCAAAAATAAATCAGGTGAATTTTCGTATCCAAGTCCAACTGCAATTTGCTATGTAATCCATATAATTATGTTTTTCGATTTACAATAAAACATAAAACAGACATTATGACTGATCCATAACACCATTCTGTAAAAAATGACAAAAAATTCATCATTATATATATAAACATATATAATAAACTAGCAAACGAGTTAACAAAACAGTGTTAAACCTGTCAAGGTCGTAGTAGAATTAAAATGTCCAAACAAGATCATAACTCATTTGCTTTTTATATAGTGTCTCATTCTACATATAATAATAACTTTTTTGTCATTTTTTACTCATTGATGTTATGGATCAGTCACAATATTTTACAAAAAGATATGGAGTAAATGAACATAAGACCATAACACGAATAGTCACCCAAGTTGCAATTAATTTTAATGCGCTGTATGGCAATTTTGGAAATTAATTCCTCATCAGCAGCACTGGAACCCAGATATAGGAAATCTACGATTTAAAAAAAAATGTTTAAAAAAATGTTTATTTTCCAACCTTTAACAATTTTATATTCTAATGAGGTAGAATTCATTGACATAGATACTTCCTCAAAACAAGGAATTAAAAAATTTAGTACAATCTTATTAAAAATCACTATAGGGCCTATCAATAAAATGCAAAACAATGAGTGTAAAGAAAAACCTTCGTGTCTTACATATCTTGCTTGAAATACATTATTTTTTATTATTTGTTGATCTTGACAATCTCCGACATATATACATGTATTTACTTGTTTTGAGTCAATTATTTTTCTTAAGATTCATTTTTCATGTTTTGTATGAAAAAGTTTTTTCTCTGTTCTCTATCTTTTTACAATCAACAAAATGAAACCAAAACATCTGCATCAACGTTCATTCCCTCAATGTTCAAATCATTACATCATTATTTCAGCAGTCATTGTCCGTTTTCTAGGTTTTTCTGTTTGAACAACGTCGTAAATAGTGCTTTGGCCTCAACAAAAATCTTTACTGTTACTGTCGAATTGGCCAATTGTAGAACCTGAATTTGCAATAACTTAGGTATTATACTATTTTCTTACCCCATATTTTTTTTTTAAATTTCTTTGAAATACGTATGGTTTGCTTTATATTCAGTTTATTTTTTCTATTTCGTATAAAGTAAGTTTTTCTTCGCACTTTTTGATTTATGTCAAAGTGACACAGAAACCACAAAGCTCAAATCCACATATCATCAGCTATATGCTTGAACTATTACACCATTATTTTAGCAGTGATTATATGTTGTTTATTTTTGAATATCTATTTTCTCTATTTTTGATATTGAAATTAGTGTCTTTGTTGCACAGAAATTCAAGCTTTTGTATCCATAAATAGGAATGAAATATATATATAGATAAAAAAAACTTAAATCAATTTAGCGTTACTTGTTTATTACTATTTTTGTAAACTATATCTGATTCACAGACCTAAATAGAATCTGATGAATTTTGAATAATCGATTCCAAATGTTCAAGTTCGAACCATCTTGGCGTATATATTCTACATATTCATTGATTTTAGTTTACACACCCAATTCCTCTCTAGTTACTAATTTGCAAAATATGTATATTTATTTACGTAAATGAGTAAATAGCGTTTCAAAGTATCTTTATCTTTTTAAAATATTAATTAATCAAACACTTTGAATAGTTTTTTTTTTTTTTTTTTTTTTTTTTTTTGAAAGGTTACGTAGGTTTTTGATAGTCATGAGATTTGCTGCTATGAGTTCATGTTTTTATTTCCATTTGGCCGATGCCTCTGGTCCCCGATGGTTTTACCAACACAGTAGTCAGTACTTCGGTGCTGACCCGAAAACCGATTTTGTTGAAACTTGCAATATCTAAATTTTACAAAATTTTGTTTAAAACTATGGAGTATATCCCTCATGCATAGCTTTGTCCTTAGCTGAATTTTGGCTTATTTATTTAGATCATTTTGATTATTTGTTCTCTATCGGCTTTTACACGTTTTGCGATTAATGGACTTACTATTTTGCTTTGATCTGCACTGATGAGACATAAGTTGTCGAAATGCGCATATGCAGAAAACAAACTAACAGTTACTTCGTTATTTCGTTATTTTATTTATCTTAGGGTTCTATTAGCAGTGTTAATTTTTTTCTGTTATTTAAGGGTGTTGTCATTTTATTGGTAAACATTATTAGATTGTTGATATCTAGAACTCTAAAATAAGCAATGAAGGGATATGGAGTAAAAGCAAATGAGACATAATCTCCACAAAAGTATGCTTAGATTACTTAAAGAACACCAAGAAAGGGAGGACCAAAGACTGGCTTCATTTACAAAACAAACGAATACTACGAACTCAGGATTGATATTGTTGTCATTACGATGGACGAACTAGTCCTCGGAATATTCAAAAAATTGTGCGAAATGGTTATATCAATCCCATATATATGTTCAGTAAAAACCAAAGTAAACTAAAAACATGATAACTACATTTCAACTGACCTTCCGCTTACTTTCAATAGTTTTGACTAGTTGTCTAGACTATCTGATAGAATTGCTGTCAAAAATGAATACATACCGACGAATTGTACTACAAAGAGGAATTAAGTGACATTTTGTCTGCTTATTCATCTATATATATGATATCAAAATTCCTGCTTTCATTCAGTGTAAAACACATTCCTATGTAGTCTTAATTTGTATTCTTTAAATATGAAAATTTATCGTGTGCACTGATCACAAATTAAAATGTATAAACAAAATGAAAATAATTATTAGTAAACCAGATTTAAAAGTTCAAAAAGAAAAAAATGTACAAATAAAAAAGAAATAAATCCACAAAAGGGAGACAGAGATGCAAAGCCAAACCTAACTGCCTGGCCTTCAAATAGGAGGAACTTCGCAGAGACACCTAAAGGAGGGAAGAAAGCAAACCACATCATTATTGGCCTACTGCGCAATTTTTATCTTGGTTATCTTTTTATCGTTTTGCATAAAAACGCTGGGCCTATATATTTCATTATATTCTGCTGAAGTGAAATATCCATGTAAATCCTGCAATTTGATTGGTCACCTTGACAGGGGATATGAGACCGTATCCCCGTGGTAGCAAAATCACAATTTTTAAACGTTTTTAATAGAAAAATTATAGCACTTCTAGCAGAATATAAAAGTTATTCGGGCTTCACAGGGGATATAGGTTCATATTCCCTGTGAAGATTCCCGAATAACATATAATGTTTTGTTAATTATTGTTATTATTTGACATTAACATTATATACGATTAAGTCGTCAGAATATTCAAAGAAGTGTGTGAAATATTTCAATACAATTTGGTTATTCTATAATTACTTACAAATACAGCTTTGTAGCAACCGTTAATGATACAACGCCACCTAATGATATCAATATCATTAAGCGTTGCGGGATATAATTTATATCATTAAGGATCTCCCTTATTGCCTGCTAATGATACAAAACCGCTAATGATACAAATTAGTTCATTTAACGTTGACGCATCGCCGCTAAATGATACAACAAAAATCTGATGAAAAACCGGAAAAAAGAGCAACCGCAACCACTAATGATATAATTTTTTTTATATCATTAAGCGTTGCATGGCAACCGCTAATTATGTAAAGTTGCACATTGCAGATACATATGCAAGGAAGAATATTTTTGTCTGGACTATCAAAATTGCGCCCTTTGGAACTAAAAGGAAAAGTTTTGAGAAAATCCAAAATTCTCAGAATCGGATGAAATTTTATAGGAAGGTTGTCTTGCAAGTATGAAACTCAGCTATGGTGTATTAATTGCCAGAATGGCGATCTTTGTCACAGAAACAGAAAAAAACGGAACATTTTCAAAATGCTAAAACTTTAATGAAATTTTACTGAAAGCTTGTAGCTAATTTCTAGTCTTAAATTTTCAAAAAAACAACCGTTTCTTTGGAACAGGAAGAAAGATGGTTAATTTAAAAGTGCTCCAAAATTGCACATAGAGGTTGTGTAATTAGAATAGAACTTAGACTGGAATCACTTTCTGTGCAAAAATCAGGCCGAATCTTTTTCAGTCCTGCAATGTCCCTTCTTCAAAATAAACATGTTAACACGAATATAACCTGCAGGCATAGACAGAATATGTCCACTTTTACAGTACAACATGCAAAATTCATATATTTTTAAACCTAAGTTTCACCTTTAAAGCTCCATAATTTTCAGTAGACTAGGTGTAGTGAAATTTAAGATCAATTTGCCGTTAATTAACTTCCTTCACTAATGAATATAAATGCACACAATTTACGTTTTTTGATTGTCTGTTTATACGAAAATTTATTTACTCCCCATGCGATAAAAAGAAGAAAAAAACAACAACAACAAAAATGACAACCTTTTGCTGTTAATTCCTTTCAGATAAATATTCGCCTATGGCAAGTCCAAATGGACAAAAATGTTGTCTTTTTTCTAGTTAGTTTACTTTATGTATATAGGAGTCTAGGATGATGTTTATTTCACTGAACTTGATTACTTTCTATTCAGGGGGGCCGACTCCGACCTGCCGTTGGGTGTGGGTTTTCTCACCGTACATTGAAGATCTTATGGTGGCTTTGAGTTGTTATTACCCCCTTTTGGGTCGTTGACTCTTTGACGCATTCCCCGTTTCCCTTCTTTTTTTTCTAGTGAATGAAAGATAACAGGAAACACTTACAATGGCCGGACATTACAATCATATGCAACAATCCAACAGTGAACTGAAAAAGAAAAACAATAAAATTACAAAAGACAAACATAGACAACGATAGACAACGATAGGAACTCGGGATGACTCCCGTTTCCTTATAGTATAATAAACATAAAAATAAAACCAAATACAGGGTAGACCACTTACTTCAAGACCATAATCTTGAAAAGTGAAGAATAAGACAAAACGTGATTAAGAAAGATGGGTCAAGGTGTGCATGCTCGCCGCTTAAATGCCGGCTAGCTCAAGGAGCCTAGTCTGCTGGTAAAACACTGTCGCACTACGGAATTAAAATCAAATTAAAAACGTCCCGAAGGGTTTGGAAAGAATTATCATGGATTTCAGTAGACACCGGCAGTATCAGTGAGAGGCCAGTATAACTGTAAAGTCGTCAGGTCATGGGATTCCAAAGCCATTTTAACGAAATCATGAAGACTATCCTGTCATTACGCACTATTACGTAAAGAATGAAAGCTACGTCCCAGTTTTTCTGGATTTTTTTTTTATCAGTTTTTGATATTTTTGAACAACATTTCTGTAAATACGAGGGTGAGAAATGCCCTTAGTAATAAGCTGTTTGCGGATCGCATTATATTTAGATATCATATGTTCATATCTTCTAAAAAAATTCTTAAAACGTGTTTATCAATCTATGAAATCAGTAACCTTGTTGAAAAAGTTTGTATTTGATAGTAAGGTTACATTCATTAAAGTCGTCAAGAGTAGAACAGACGCGTGCGAATCGTACCAGTTGATATATATACACCCCGTACGATGGAGCTAAAAGAACGTCGCCATCAACAAAAGGGAAAATAGTAATAATGAAATCGATATCGTCTCTTTTATCATAAATTTTAGTTTTTTGTTTTTCATAGTCAACGATGATAGCTAGATCGAGAAATGGACAGTATTTAGAATCATCGTTTGCTTTATTAAGTTTCAGTTCTTGTGGGTAAATGAGGTCGACATAGTCTAAAAACTGGGGATTGTCAATAGTAAGGATATCGTCGATATACCTGCTGTTATCTTTGAAAATTGAAATACGTTGACCACTTTTTTGTATGGTTCCATCTTGTAGTTTTTTCATAAAGTCCCGTTCGTAACAGAACAGGAAAAATCTGCAATGAGAGGTGCATAATTTGTACCCATTGAAATTGCAATGAACTGTTGATAAACGATGTTGCCAAAACGAACAAAATGTTGTCTAGCAAAAGATTCATTGCTTTAATAATGTCATCGCAAGTCCAGGAACGATGATTTTTGTAAGTGATGCTAGAGAAGAATCCTTGCTCTTTATTACAACAAATATACCGTAGATTACACATTCATCTTTCAAAATAAGAAAAATGATTTTTTTTTAACATTAGAAAATGATTTTTAATATTAAAAAATGAATTTCCAATATTACAAAAGAATTTTCTAATATAAGAAATTCATTTCATAAAGCACATTTATTTTCAAGAGTAGAACAGACGCATGCAAATCGTACAGGTTGATATATATACACCCCGTCCGATGGAGCTACAAGAACGTCACCATCAACAAAAGGGAGATTAGTAATAATGAAATCGATATCATCTCTTTTATCATAAATTTTAGTTTTTTGTTTTTCATAGTCAACGATGATAGCTAGATCGAGAAATGGACAGTATTTAGAATCATCGTTTGCTTTATTAAATTTCAGTTCTTGTGGGTAAATGAGGTCGACATAGTCTAAAAACTGGGGATTGTCAATAGTAAGGATATCGTCGATATACCTGCTTTTATCTTTGAAAATTAAAATACGTTGACCACTGTTTTGTATGGTTCCATCTTGTAGTTTTTTCATAAAGTCCCGTTCGTAACAGAACAGGAAAAAATCTGCAATGAGAGGTGCATAATTTGTACCCATTGAAATTCCAATGAACTGTTGATAAACGATGTTGCCAAAACGAACAAAATGTTGTCTAGCAAAAGATTCATTGCTTTAATAATGTCATCGCAAGTCCTGGAACGATGATTTTTGTAAGTGATGCTAGAGAAGAATCCTTGCTCTTTATTACAACAAATATACCGTAGATTACACATTCATCTTTCAAAATAAGAAAAATGATTTTTTTAACATTAGAAAATGATTTTTAATATTAAAAAATGAATTTCCAATATTACAAAAGAATTTTCTAATATAAGAAATTCATTTCATAAAGCACATTTATTTTCTTGTTTCAAAATTTCTGATATTAAAAACATTTTTTTTATATTAGAAAATAGTGTCATTTCAAATATTAAAAAATCATTTATCAATATTAGGACACTCTTTTTGTAATATGTAAAATGCAATTTCTAATATAAGAAAATGTTTTTGTTTTTTTTATTATTGAAAATGAATTTAAAATACAAGAAAATACCTTTGATTTTCTCACATATAAAATTGAATTTGTTTATATTACAAAATTAATTTCTAAAATAAGAAAATCTTTCAATATTAGAAATTCATTTCTTAAATATTAAAAATCATTTTCTAGTATTGGTAATTCAACTTTTAATATAGGAAAATGTGCTTGTAATATAAGAAAAAAAAATCGTTTTTAAGATTAGAAATTTAGTTTTTGAAATAAAAAAAACGTTTTCCAATATTAGAAATTCATTTTTTATATTCAAAAATCAATTTCTAATATGAGAAAATTATCTTTAAATATTAGAAAATAATGTAATTTCTAATATTGGAAAATTATTTATTACTTTTAAATAATCTTTTTCTAATATTGGAAAAAAAAATATTTTTAAATATTTATATTAAAAATTGATTTCTTAATATAAGAAAATGAATTTATAATATACGAGAATACCTTTGATTTTCTGATAAAAAACGAATTTCTAATCTAAAAAATTTCTGATATTAAAAAAATCATTTTCTAATATAAGAAATTATTTCTTGTCTTTTCTAATATTAAAAATTTCAAATTAAAAAAACTGATTTTTAATTATATTAAAAATGCAGTTGATAATATTAAGAAAATTACTTTCTAAAATTATGAACTCTTTTTAATAGTAAAAAATTAATTTTTTCCAATAATAAAAAATAGCCTTTTTGTTCACTTTGGCTTACCATAGTCGTCGTTATTTCATCTAGTTTTTATGGGTACGTTGTATATAAGACTATTAAAACCATATTTTTTTTTTATTTTCGGTGAAGAATATTGAAAATTTGAATATATTCATCATTTTGACTTTGCCGTAAATTTGGATTTATGATTTTAGAATTTCCCCTTTCCTCGTTCTTACTTAGGTATTCGTTTCCCGATGTATTGCATAATCAAGGATAATTTTAGGATTTTAACATCAACTCCATGGGTGGAGAGGTGTTCTACGCTGACACCTTTCACTACTCTTATTCTTCAAATAAAAAATATATCTTTTATATTTTTGTAAGAGATAATTTCATCCATGTTGTTTATTGGGTCCGTGTTGTTCATTTTTGTATGTTTTTTGTACCGTGCCCATATCATGCCTTTGTTTCTTTGTTTTTCTGATGTTGTAATTGTTCTCGGAATGTTCGTTTTAGACTGACGGTTCTGTTTGCATTTACTTCTTTAATATTACATTTTAAATTATAAAATATCTATTGGAAATTATAAAATGATTTTTTTATATTTTTATTTAATCAGAGAAATATTTTCGCTTTCTTATTTTGTACAAATGAAATCCTTAAAACACTAAAAGTAAAAAAAATCCCGTTTTGCATGAATATTTCATATATAATTACCCACAAACCATGCCCATGGTCGTATTTGAGCTTATATGGCAGACTCTGTACATTTTGGTGTTTAAAAACTTTATTATATTTCACCTTTATAAAAAGCTCAAGGCATTCCAAGCTGGATAAAACATGTAACATGAAATATTCATAAATTGCGTTGAATATTTGTGGACAAGGGTAATATGTTTGCAATTTATGAGACTTTAGATAGTCTTAAATGTTTAAAATCATACTTTTTAATAGCTTAGATATCTTGTAACGATATTTAATCAACATTTTCAAGATATATGAAAAAGAAAGGAAATGAGGTAAATGTCAAGGAGACAACATCCCATATCCTGGTTAAAACGACCCAAAACAAATATCAATATATCAATTTCAATTATGAAGTGTTTATACCTCAAATTTAACACAGCAGAAAATCTGAAAAACGGAAAATTCCCATTTTGCATACACTTACGCGCAAAAGGGACATATCTCTTAAAAAGTTTAAATCTACTTATATGGTCGTCTGTGTGGCAGCTGTCGTAAAAATACGGATTCAACTTTTTTTTAAACATTTAGAGTCTAAATATTTAAAATTTTCTTATATCTTAGACATACTGTAACAAAATTTCTTCAACATTTTCAAGATATATATTAATTTCGTTAGGTGCTAACACCTAAAAGTTAGCACAGTAGAAATTAAAAAAAAACGGGAATTTCCCATTTTGCATACCATTTTGAGCAAAAGGGTCAAACATAGACCTCTTAAAAATAAATCTAATATTTGGTCTTCTGTATGCCAGCT